>JAAMPD010001474.1:0-23946 GCA_025266255.1 Trissolcus basalis | reverse complement strand
CTTTTCTCCCTCTCTCTCTCTCTTTCTCTGCACTGAGAAACCGATATCGTAGTGGGTACAAGCTATATTGTGCTCATTACGATATGAAATAGTAAAAATGTTACGATATAATTGTAATAAGAATAATTTAGATCGTACATTTTCTACAGTATATTGTGAGCATATGTATTAATAGGCGTTAAATGATATTCATGAGATTGAATTGCAATTACAATCATTTTAAAAATTAAAAATTTGAAATACGCACATGGTCGATACGAACAATCTATCACCATCGATGTGATTGAACATGGAAATTTTTTATAATCAATACCTTTTAAAGGAATTGAAATGTTTATATGTTTTAGCAATATCCGTTTGGTGGCAGGGTAACTCAAATTAATACATTGCTCACCGGAGGACTTGGTCGAAAAAATGACGATCCAAGGTGTACGATATCTGTTTTCCAGTGCAAGTAAAAACAAACTTTTCCTCCCTTGGTTAAGAACGATCATTTCCGGAGCGGAGGGAAAAAGTGGAAGCCTTGATGGATAAAGAGACAGCATGACTTTTAGTAGCAGGGACAATTTTTCAATTGGCGATGTTTAATATTAGCTTTTGTATTGTAACGGCTTGCAAGTGCACGGTAGTTGTGATCGGCATGGTGGGTTATTCTATTAGATTAGAAGTGTATATCGCGCGAACAGGGCCCTATGGTGTCCCAGGATGTAGTCTATAAACACTTCCTCCGGTTACCGCGTAATCAGTCGAGGGGTCGATGCGCGCCGCATAATGCGACATGAGAAGTTGACCATGCAACCGAGTATGATCGATTTGTCGTACCTTGTTGTGCTGCATGTTACACATGCTTACATGCTTGTAATATTAATCCCATGAATTCAACCGACAACGAGCCAAACGTTGCTTGCACTTTTGGACAACATTTTGTAACGCAATAATCCGAGCTAATAATTCCCCGCTTGAATAAAAACGACGATCCCAAAATTGATGAACCCTTGTGAACCAAATAGATGCTTCCTGTTGTCGTACAAAAATTAACCCACGAGTGAGATGACAAAAACCTTTTTCATCATCGCACGTACAACTAGAAAGAGACACAAGATTCAGTTTTGTATCTGTTAGACAAAGATAAATCATTGAAAAATTAATTTTTAATTGTTTTTTTACAGTTTTGCAAAAATTAGTTTAAGATTAAGATGAAAAGTTAGTAATTTCATATTACTAATAACCCAGATAAAAGCGAGCTTTGCATGTGCTAGACAAAGACAGAAATATAAAAATGAAATTCGATTCAAATTTGTATTTTTCATTGTTTCAATTCAAAATTCAAAATCTACCTTAGGACAGAAAAATAAAATTATTCGAATCGAAATTACTTTTTTTATGATTTTGACAAAAAACGATAACTAGCTCGACTTCCTAAAAATTTTTCATTTAAAAATGCAATGTGAGTAGAAAGTTTTCAATTGATTTTGTACACTTGAACTAAATCAAAATTGAAATACACAACGATTGAGAAACGAAAATACACGATGAATGAAAATTGGTATAAAATTTGAGACTGAAAGTGTAAAGCGAAGTCGAGGAAAAGTTGGAACTCAACATTTTCAGAGGTCTTGCTTTCCGAGCACGCTTCAAGAAAGCGTCAAACCACTTTGTAAATCTGTCAATGTACTGCAACTTGTCACGCACCTTGTCTGATGATCTCGTCAAATCGAGACTTTCGTACGGCGTTGTTTCAACACGTTGACAATCTTATAACATCAATTTCAATATGAATTTGACATTAATTGACGTTATTAAATTTTCACATGACGAATGAACGCAACGATACAAATCATCAATCAAAAATCATACAAATTTAATACACCGACGTGGACAATTCAAATTAAAATTGTAATTTCGTTTGTTAGATCCCGAATTCTCAACTAGTCGAATCATCAGTCAATCAAAAACATCAAAAATTATACGAATAATCAACAAATGAATTTGAAATCAAATAAATCCGTTTACTCAATGTTTTTTTGTCCTCCTCATCAAATTTTGTTTGCCTCGTATTTTAATATTTGATATTTGACTTCATGTCGAGTATTATAAACTAAAATTGAAATAAGCACGAAATGCAGTGCTGTCTGTAAGCCGGAATGACAAGGGGATAACGAATCAGTCGCAGGAGAGATGAACGGAAAAACGCAACATGTGACCCATTATACTATTACAAGTTATTCTGAAACGGATGACGGGCGCAAAAGCCGACAGAAGGTGCAAGACCTTTGTAATTGATGACTCTGTCTCTTTTATGCGCAACGCTAAAAAATGAATTAAAACAAAAAACTCAAACAATGATTATAGACAAGACGAAAATTGAATTCAGCTGTAAATTAAGTAACAAATGACAAAAGAAAAAGAAAATGTCGAAGAAAGAATGCCGAAAAGTAAAGAGAGAATGAATGAAAGATTTAAGACAATTTTTCTTTCTCGTTGAGATTTGTATGTTGGCGTTGAGTAATTAGCATTTGTGAAAAAAAGGCGACGCGCCATTTCTGCTATTTCTCATCGCGAAATAACACCCGCGCTTTCTGGAGGGCGCGTAATTCTTGGACCAGTAATTGTTGCCCTCTTTCGCGTAGCGCTCTTGACGATTTCGTCGCGTCGCACCCCACGACTCTCGAGCCCCACTTGAGAATGCGCCACAGACGAAAAATTAGTCTGCAACCCCGCCCTTAATAGCCAGACTCTCATTTTTTCCCTTCCTTCGATTTCTTTTCTACTTTTTCTACTTTGTCTTGTTCACATGAAACAGTGGAGACGCTTGACGTTGGAGTTGGACACGAGCTTTCGGGGCACAGCCGAGCAATCGGACGATGAGACGCGTGTGACAATTGCGTTAGGGTTCAGTCAAGGGAGGCGACAATTTTAAGGAGATTCCACAGCTTTTATGACACGGAATGGGTGTCAACTAACTCTCCAATCTGTTCGACCTATAATAACAAAGAAAATACTTTTTTATACTATTTACATCAATTATTTTCAAACAAAAAATTTAACATTTTTTTTGTTTTACTAATTAACATTCAAGTATATTCTCATATTTACATCTTGTTAGAAATTACAATATTTATTTAATAATTATACTTACTCATCATTTTTCATTTATATTTTATTCACGCGCGTGATTTTTCTGTAATATGATATAATAACATAATTATATAAGACAAAATCAAATTATATATTATATATAATTAATTAATATTAATTTCTATAATTTTTGATAATTTTTTCTTCTGTCTCTGTCTCTATTCAGATTTTCTAAAATAAAAAAACCTTTCTTTCTAAAAAATTTTACCCTTTCAAAGAATCGAACCCAAAAACCTCCAAAACAAAAGTATTCTCCACTATTCACTTGACCAAAAAAACATTCTGATATAAAGAACATCAATAACAAATCTAATCATAAATATTTGATCGAAAAAATCTTTCTGTTTGTAAAATCAGATAAATGTCCAAGCAGAAAATAAAAATGATGAAAATCTATCCTAAATCTATTGAAAAAATGGATGAATTTTCGGCGCGATTTTCAGGAAGTGAATTAATTTTTTTTTTTTTTTATGATTGAAATAATCGAATAACCGTGCGGAAAGTGGGTCAAATATATCACACCAGGTCATATTCAAAACTTTATATAGTGGAGCTCGTAAAAGTTTCATGTGGAAGGGTGGAAATCGACATCGAACACCTACATGACAAATTTTTCACCAAAATTGATCCAGACATCCTCAAGCCGAATCAAGCAAAAATTAATTACACCGATGAGCGAACACTTTTTAGCTGCAAAAACCAACCGAGAGAAAAAGATCAAAATGGCGGACAAGGAGACGGTAAACGTGCCGAGAAAAAGTTTCCCTCCTATGCTAACACATAAGAAAAAGAATCAATAAGGAAATCGACGAATCGCGCTGACAATTCTCGCTTAATGAGTTTCAAAGAAAAACGATTGGAAAAAAGTCCCAATTGACGATCAAATAAATTTTCAAACTAAAATAAAACCGTTGTTTCAAACAATTTGTCTCTTTTCAATTCATGTCTTTTTTCGTTTCTTGCAAACTGATATCCAAGAAGATGCCATCTGGATTTGTTTAAATAAAAAAATGAAAAAAAATATTTTTTCTTTTGTTTTTCCGTGAATAAATTTCTTATTTTTCGAATTACTTATAATTGTAATCATTTAATTCATTATAATTAATAAGATATTGTAATAAACAAAACATACCTATATCAAAGAAGTACAACATGGCCTCCAAATTTGTCTTGGCAAAATTCTTGAGATGTGAATGCAGTTCCATTTGTCAGGGCCATTATCGGTTGCGGTTTCTTTTTCCCATGACCAGAAATTTCATCGCAAATTTGAAATTGGGCAGCGTGTCGACAAGGCGATTCGAACTCGAGCAGAACCAGTCGACAGTTTATTTGATACTCGACATCTCAGAAATGTCGAAAGCACATTTTCACTCTTCGAGCTTTTTCGCGGTGAAATCGGAGGACCCCCCCCCCCCCCACTTCGGAATTGTTCGGTCCGCGAAAATTTATGTAATGTCAAGAAAGGAAAACTTGAGATGGAAAGTTTGTCAGTTGAAATAATGAATGGCGTTTCTCCCTCCCTCGCAGACGCGGTATACATATTTAATCTATAGACCTTATAAATTAAGATCTGCTTTGTGGGCTGCTACAAAACCGTGTGTAAAAGCAAACACGGTAAGAACAATATATATAGCTTTTGCAAACTCCTACATTAGATACGGAGTGTTGGCTTGAGATACGGCAAGGCAAATATACTCAGAAACAACTAATGAGGATGCAAAAGCTAAGACTCGCGATAAATAAGTAGCTTACAACTTAACCTCACACTTGAACTTCAACTCGTCAGAATTTATCCAAAAATCAATTTATACTAAAAAAAAACAAACAAACGGAAGATAAATAATTGAAAGGCAAATATTTTAATATTTTTGTCGTTATTTTGTGCAATTTACGTAAAAGCGTGAACTTTAGAGAATTTTCAAACAGCGCAACACGACCTGACACGACCTGTTTCAATATTTTTCCGTAAACATAAACATTAACAAAACACAATCAAATTCACGCTTCGCTTGCACATTCACATTCTGCCGCCAGGGGCGCTACTGCATTCAAAAGTTTGAAAAAACAGTTTCAAAATGGTGAACGGAACAGAGGATACACATTTTCACTTACCAAAAATGACGAGTTTTGTACTTTATAGCTGTTTCTGACGTCTAATCCAGTTTTTATTTCCCCTTTTGAGAGTAGTTGTAAATGACGCTCCTTATGGAGAAAGTTTCGGAAACTAAACCTCCCGGGGCGCGCCTACACTTGGCCGGGTCAAGGCTTATTGTGTTCCGGGCATTTTTTTTTTCTCTTTTGTTTTGTTCATGTCTGAATCGCTCTTGAGGACCGCACTTGAAAACTTTTTGGCTGCTTGAATAAAGGTGTCCGAACACAATGCCAGGTACAGGAATTCATAAAAATTGTGACTCTCAAATCGAATTTCCATCTTTTTTCAACCTCATATTTCAAAACATTATTTTTTTTATGAATTCATTTTTCGCATTTTTAACATTGAGAATTGAAAATACATAAAAATTGCTACTCTCAAATCGAATTTCCATCTTTTTTCAACCTTACAATTCAAAACACTATTTTTTTATGAATTCATTTTTCGATTTTTTAACATTGATAAAATATATGAAAAGTTCAAGAAAACTGAAAAATTGCACCAGAAAATTGATTATATGTCAATGATACATATTATAACTAATGATTTAAACTATAATTTAACCGATAATTATTATAATAACTAATATAATAATATATAGTAACTAATAATAAATTTATTCATTATAAACTATCAAATATATAATATGGAAATTTTAATATTTCTATAAAATGTTGAAAATATTAATACAATTTTTCAAAAATTGTAACAATTTTGATATATTTTTATATTTGTGAAAATTTTGAAACTTCTCCGTCATTTTTTAATTATTTTTTAATCTATAATCGAATATTGGATCGAAGGTTTAATACAGATATTTAGGATTTAATGTGAACCCTATACGTTCATAACGTTACGAAGAAAATAATTAAAATCACGGATTATCATAAAGTTGATGGGATAATAAAACGCAAATTGCGTTCAATTAAGATGGCAAACTGGACTTGAAATCAAATTAACGGTTTGGAAAGAAGGAAATGTTACATTGTGAATCACATGAGCAGAAAATAAATCTGGAGACTCTAGTATCGACGTAAATTGCGTAATACACTTAGAGCATTCATGAGCTCGAGAGAGGAAATTGACTTAAAATAATTTAACAACGACCTGAAATGGGCTTGAATAATAATAATGAGCATCAGGAATTCAAACTAAAAAACTGACCAATCAAAACAAAATTCAAATTTTTAATAACAAAACAAAAAAGTCCGTTAAAAAATGTCGGAACTGCAAAACGATTTTTGAACGTTTCCGTTGAATTATCAAAATGAAACGCAAAAACACAATCCTATTACTAATTACACCCGTAATTTAATCAAGTTAATGAATACAAGCGAAAATTGATACACGGAGAGAAATATTTTGGAAAAACTGCTCTAATTTATGGGGACGTGGACACATGAAGCATTTTTCTAATGTTGTCCTGTACACTATATTAGGAAAAATTGTATGAATTTTATACGACTTTAACACTAGAAGTACCAAGGGTAAAAGAGTCAATATAATTTATACAGGTAAATTGGATAATAGCATTCTAAAACATAATTTTTTGTAATTTTAAAAGTTTATAGAATGTGAGAACAATCAAAAAATATATATATCATAATCTCATTAGAGATCTTCGATGAATATTTTACATGTATTCGGAATTTTGCAGGGGAAATTTTTTCCCCTTGGTACTTCTAGTGTTAATAAGAATTTCTAAGTCCTCAAAGTTAGTCGTATAAAATGGCTACAATTTTTCCTATAGTGTACAGGACAACGTTAAAAAAAGTGCTTCATGTGACCGCGTCCCAATAAACTATAGCAATTTTTCCAAAATATTTCTCTCAGTGTAATCAACTGTTCATAGATATTTTGCGGATGAACGTATTTGGAAAACGGTTTTCCAGGAAATTTGTTTGTGCGTCAATCAATGATTTAGAAATTGTTTGCAACGTTCCTTTTTGGAGGGTCAATTTAAATGAAACGAGTTGATTGTATAATAATTTACAAGTACTTTATTGCTTTTTGCAGGTAATCGAAGAAGACGAGTTCCTCGCATATTGATGGTAGCATACGAAGCACAGTAGATTGGACACAAAGCTGATCGAGTAGTGCAGAAAAAAGTTTGATAGCATCACTATAATATTTTGTTCTCTTTCGATACCAGACCTGTCGAGTTCGCGCTATCTTTCACACCCAAACATGCCCGAATAATCTCGGCTCTAAAAAATGAGATTATTCCGATTCTCAACTCGTTTTCCACCGATTGCAAAAAAAAGTGTCAACAAAAGTTTTTGTCCTTTTTCTCATTCTCTTTTAAGTAAAAAATTGATTAAAAAAATTGGAATCCTCGCTGCGGTAGAAAACCAGTTGAAAATTGAACTCAACGATTCGAATTGGCGAAGGTCAAGCCTTGAATACAGCACGAGAGGTTTTACAAAGCTGCATACACGTCGCTTGTAAAATAACATCTTTACTTAATTAGACCCAAGTCAATCTTGATATGTTAAACATTAACACATTGTCAGTCCACGCAAATCATGGCAAAACATTTTGTGTCCCGTATAAATAGCAAATCTCGTTCTTCAAAACGAATCCCGAAAACGAAATATGTCTAATCAAAATAACAAAGTTGTTTAGCTTTCGGTACATCGATCTGCGTCGGTTATTAAAATTGTTTCGGTTCATGTTTTCCATAGGTTACCTTAAAACTACATAATTGAGCTTATTCCTAAGTGAATATTCTTTTATGTTTCAAAAAAGGAATCGCTAGTGTACAACTCAACTTTTTCAAAACATTCCTTTCTGTTTTAAGTATCGAAGAAATTGATTTACAATTGTTTGCAAGTTTAAAAATTGTTTACAATCTGCAAATTGTTTGCAATCGTTTCAAAATTGTTTACAAATAGTTTAATTGTGATGTTTCTATTTTTTTTTTTTGTGTACTGAATGTCATGCAGCATATAAAACTGACTGAATCGACAATATTTTTTTGTTTTGTTATATATAAAATTCGAATAAAAAGCGTTATCATACGTAGGGTGCTCGCAAGAAGTGTTTCGGAGCAAAGTTATATCCGTGTAAGAAAAATATTACAGTACTGATTTCCCTTTTTCTACCTACGCATCAGTTAAAAAATCGTTCCTACAACCGAACGAGCAAAATGCCCCTACAAACAACCAACAAGTGGAGTGAATATTTTTTACACACTTGCAGTATTTCATAAATACTAATTGATTGAATGGAAAAACTGGCACAAAAATGTCGACTTGAGTTTGTTGACAATCTTTTTTTTTTTTTCATTGCGCTCAAAATCTCCGTCGAAAAAATTGCTATAGCATTAGGCCATCTCTACTTTTACGTTTCTCAACAAACTTTACAGATTCAAATTGTCGCCTCTGTTTTTTCTTTTTTTTTTTTTTTTTTTTCTTTTTCGCAATATGTTCTATCGCAAGATCGAACAAGTTTGTTGAACTACAAATATTCATTTTTTTTTAGAAAATGATTTAAAAATATTGCAAAACTTTTGCGTTAGTTATGAAAAACTTTGAACGTGGCACCAATATTTGATAATAGAAAAACAGTTGAAGTATTTTACAAAAACAACGAAAGAATCGATTGCCGTAACGTGGAAATCGGTTACGTATGCGGTTATAGGCGCAAAAGTGAAATGAGCACAGCCGTTTGGAGCATCTTTGAATATTTTTGTTTCTCTCGTTTTCTTTCTGTTCCTCCCCGCAGTATTTCTGCCGCCAGAAGCTAATCCTTTTGATTTCACATGCCAAATTAAAATTAGAATAAATTACGTTGTCATAAATAAGTCACTCTTGTCATCAGCAATCGAGCAAGAATGTCTCCCATAGAAAAATTAATTATTTACACGCGCAAAACCTTTTATTTTTTCTTCTGTTCTCTCTCTCTTTAAGTTTTTATCACGTTTTTCAAATTTACTCTTCTTATTAGCTTGCAACAGCAACTCCAAGTTTCGTTCACGCTTTACTTAGGCTTCGAGTGTATTGCATAAATCGTATTTCAATTACAATTAATCACAATTGTCTAAAAATTACCGATAAAAATCTTTAACATAGATAGAGCAAAGACTACCCCATTTGATTGTACAAGTTGCCTAAAAGTATAATAAATTTGGTTCCGCGATAAACAATCGGTCAACGAAATTTCATCGACGCAAATGATATGACAATGTTTCAGCAGAAAAACTCGATATGCGAAAATTTTTTAACACAGCCTTAAATCAATTAGGGCACATTTACATAAGTAAAAGTTATGAAAATAGAACGTGGATTTTGCTCGACTTCAGAGACATCAGAACTACATTTCTATAACTATGGAGACAAACGAGACTTCGTACTCTTAAAAATAATTGAGCCCAAAAGTTGTATTGGTAATAAAGTCAGTGAATATAAATAAGATTATGAGAATATGATTCATAAGGTGTGCCGGTAACATAAATCAGACGAAAAATTAGGTATTAAAAATATATACAATTTATATGGATGTGATAAAAAGTTATGTACAATTTGGTGAGACCATTTTTATCCATAGATGGGACAATTTTGAGATTCACTTAACAAAGGAAAATGAATGAAAATATCCTAAAGAGACTAGTTTTTGTTTAAGGCTCGTCGAAGATTGATTCTATAATAAATTTAGAATTGTTCACAGAACCTTTTAAGTAGAAAAAAAACAAGAACCAAAATCTTGACAAAACTTGGAACACAATTTCGCTCGTTCAAAACTTTTTTCAGAGATTTCGGCGATCCGTTCGAGAGATATTTATGCTTATCTTACGTATAATCAATTATGTACTATCGTTAAGTAGCCAGAAGAGAAACGCTTAAATTCGATCCTTCGCAAGAAATAAATAAACAATACCTGAAAGACCGTGTTTCAATTCACACGGAAATACTCATGTCTATCACTAATTATTGGAAGTGTACAGAAAGTGAGACTTAAAGTATGTATACTTTAATCAGTATACAAGCAATTTAACAAGAGGCTCAAGTGAATTACTAATATTACAATCAATAAGATAGTAAAACAATCTGATGTATAAATTCAATTAGACTTAATTTCCCATTTAACAAGTTTTAAATAATTGTATAACAAAATAATTATTGCACATGAAAATTAAACGTTTTAATTCATTTGATTTAAATTATTTTTCAATTTAATAACTTAATTTAAATCTTATTCAAATGAGAATATTATAAAATTAACAAAAAAGTAAAATATCTATTCTAATATCATTTTTGTTCAAAACTGGTTACAAAAAATTCACTTCAGCCTTTCAAAAAATGAGCTGAATGTCATTTGTGCGAATGAAAGACTTTTTTTCCATTAGTTGCGGGAATCATAATCAATCTTTCGCGCGAATCCATGTATATTAGAAGTGCGAATGGAAGGACTTATTTTTCACATGAAAAATAAGTCATGGAAGCATGACAGAAAGCTTGTTCACCATTTTTATCAATCCCATTGAAACAACTTTAAAATAACTTTTAATATTGAAAAAGATGTGCGTGAATTTCACGGTTGCAAAAATACATTATTTTCAAGAATTACAAAGTAAATTGCAAAAACTTTTCGTTTTGTTTGCTAACATATACTTTGTATTTTTTAGTTTTAATATCTCAATAGTTAATTGATTGATAAATTTAATATATTCAATTTAATAAGAATTAATAAGTTTATATAATTTGAAATATAAAAAATTTCAAATTTAAATAATCATTTGCGCGACTGACGATCCCGAAAAAAGTCAATTCGCGCAACTGACACACAGCCTTGGGACGACTCGATCGTCGCATCAAAATTATTCACCAATTGACCTATTTTGCTTTTGGTTCTTCGCGTGCATGAGACAAGTTATAATATAGAAAAATCTAACCAACGGTGCACGTATATCGCAAAGGCTAACCATTTGTATGCATGCTTTTTAAAAAAATATAATTCACCCATCACGACGGAGTAAAAAAATATCATACAACTCTACTGACACTCGCTTTGAGAAATCATTCGAAATATCCTAAGCTCACAGGTGGATTGAAAATTTACTTCTTGCTGAGATCACGAGAGCGTGGACAAGAAAAATAAGCCCCGCTCTTTAAACAGAGCAGGGCCGTTGTGCAAGTTGGTTTTCCGCTTTTTTCTCTCTCTGTCTATCGGGTGGGAAGAATCGTAATAGCTTAGGCACTGGCTCGCGGGCGTCCGCGTCTCACGTCACACGATCTGTTGCTTAAGCTTCACGAGATTCGTGTTGGCGTATTTCTGCATGTCGAGCGCGGCGCTCGGCTCGTTTTTCTTGGTCTGCGTGTGCCAGGCGAGGATCTTCGTACAATTGTCGGCGAGCAGCTCGATCTCGTTCGGCTCGAAGGGCGCGAGGCTCCTGAGAAATCCGTCCTCCTCGTAGCCGGCCCTAAATGGCATCTCGGCTTTCGGCCGCTGCTGTAGGAACTCCACGCTTACGGCGAAGCCTGCCATGTCCACGGGGAATTTACGCCCAGCGATCCAGCCGTCGTAAAAGCGGTTGTCGAATTTCCCATCCTTCACGATCGGAGAACTTATGCCGAATTTCGTGCAGAGACCAACCGGAAACATGGACACCTTTTTGGTTTTACGTATCTGTTAAGAAATCAATAGATTAGTGGTGGTGAAAATAAAACAAATTACGTTGAAAACGAACTAAGTTCCGTAAACTGATTAGGTGAAAG
The DNA here is from genome assembly GCA_025266255.1 of Trissolcus basalis. Taxonomy (NCBI): domain Eukaryota; kingdom Metazoa; phylum Arthropoda; class Insecta; order Hymenoptera; family Scelionidae; genus Trissolcus; species Trissolcus basalis. Next base: position 11,940 of record JAAMPD010001474.1, on the reverse strand, counting down.
AAAATAAATTTAGTTAGACTGATTCGACGGAAATATTCAGAATTAAATTAATCTAATTGTGGAAAGACAAGTAGGTGGGATGCCAATTTGACAAATTAGATTCATATTGATTGAATATATTTGAAATTTAATTTCACCTAAATGTCTATTTGATTTTCAAACAATTTTGTTAGTTGTTCGAATCCACTTATCATCTTAAGAAAGCATTTAGACAAAATTGGTTAACCAATGAAAGAACTTCAATACTTCTAATCTTAATGAAAAATTGGTCACGAGCTTGATAAATCCAAAAAGGTACAAACCTCCTTAAAAAGTTCAATATCATAAGTATTATCATCATCGGCAAAATAAACGACTCCCGTAGTAGCGTTTGCCCTGACCCATTTCAGTCCTCGGTTCCTGTTAGAAACTCCTCTCGGTTTAGCACCTTTCTTATTTTTATATTTTTCTGGCATTGGTGCTGCAAATTGAAATAAATTTCTTTTACAATTTCTTTATCACACAACCATCATCTCATCCACCTTACAATTCTTCCTTCAAAGAAACTCTCAAATCGAAAACGAAAAAAAGAAATCCATTTTCTAAACAAAAACCTTTTTACATACATGTCTTACATTAAATTTTCTATTCCTGAATAAAAATAGTTCAAAAACTCATTAAATTTAAACTGAAAGAACTTAGTAATGACTTGAAGTTAAAATTTTCCAAAATATGTTTAAAAATTGTAGACTCGGTACTGACCAACAAGGTGATCAAATTTTAGTTCCGTCCTTGTTAAAAAGTCGGTGACTTGTTTCGTTGCAACTTCGGCATCTTCTATGACCAACCAGTGCACGTTTTTGACTAGCATCAAAGTGTGTGAGAGCCGCGTCAGTTCAGGGATCTGCTCGGGTCTGCGATAAGTCGGCGTGATTATGTAAAGCGGTTGGATGGCCAGCTCGTTGGACGCGTTTTCACGACGAGCTGCAACTGTTGTTGGTGCAAAAGTCGTTGTTATCAATGGAACTGCCTTATTCGTAACTGCGATTCGGTGGGTTCCAACCAAGTTTCTGCTGCTAATGTTATTGTTTAAGAATTTCGCTGTAAGCTCATGAATCAGTTGCGACGCAACATCTGGACTTATTCCACTGGACGCTTGGACCGACGAAACTGCGGACCGTACCTAAAACAATTGCATCAGTCTTATTCAAAACCAAATCTTGTTTTACATATACAAGCTTCAACTTGTTTCCAACTTTCATCCCAAACTTTTCAATCAAACAATTAACTATGATTGTTATAATTTGAAAAAAAAAAACTTTCATCTTCTTTTTAATCTCATTCTCTTTTACTTTTTCAACTTCTTATTCTCATTTTTCTTCGTTCGTTTTCTAATATAAAAGTTGAGTAAAAAGTCGAACAAATTTGATTGTTCAAAATTGATCCTTCGAAAATCAATGGAGAAAAGAAAAACGGGATAAAAAGTTGTTGGACTATCAAAAAAAGTGTAAGTTTGCTCGTTGGGTTATTGTTTTGGAGAAAAATGTGTGCAAAGTTATCTCATCTGAGCGCTCTCACCACATCTTCGATAATTTTGGACGATTCGTAATAAGTATTAAAGTTGAGATTGGCCGAGATGTTTTCCGTGTCGTCGATGGCACTCGGTGCATTGAAGGTTGTCAGCTGGTCTAATCTCACACCCGTTGACAAATGGTATTGGTAAAAAACGACGCACAGGCTTATCAAAGCAATCACTCCCATTTTTGTGGCTGGCTTCATGTCTAAAAAAACAACACCTTGTTATTTCAAATAAACAATTATCTATCACAAAATCATTAGAATATTTCTGTCAAATTACAATACATCATCTTTTCTATTTTTTCTTGTTTTAACAAATATTCAAAAACTTTAAATATTTCATCTTCATTCTTTTATTTTATTTTTCAACGTTAATTTTCCATCATCAATTTGATCGCATGATTTCAAACTCATTTCAACATGTGTGTCACATATACTTTTTGCATATTTTCTTTCAGTTATATCGATCAGATAAATTTGCAATCATTATTTATATAGTTAGAGAACGGTGCAAAAAAAAAAATTGTGGTACAAAAAAAGAACGTGCGGATGGAAAAAATGTAACGTTCATTTGAAAATGTTTCTTTTGAGATGAAAAAATTGAATAAAAGGACAATCTCATCGCGAATCGATCATTTCCAATTGGTAAACTGAAACCAATTTTTTATTCCAAGCAGCCATGATCTCAATTAGATTGCAATCCGTGCGCGCAATCGCAGTATAATTTATTTTTCTTCTTTCAAATCCGACCGGCTATTATTATTATCATTGAAACTGTTATTTTCAATACCAATCGCGGACTCGGAGTAGTCATGATAAAATTAATATCATGATGTAACCTAGCGGTTTGCCGGTAGGGGAGAAAATAAAAAAACCAACCTGGTGCTTACCTAATAGCGTTCGGTTGACACGATAGACATGAACTTATCGGTGATTTCCATTGCCATGTTCAACCAGTCCCTGTCAGTGCTATGTGAATCAATGCTTTAGACGATGATTCCATCTTTGAGTCCATCCGCTGATTCGATTTGGCCAGACTCATTGGCATTGTAATCAGATCTGTAACATTTTCAAAATTTTACTATTTGAATTTAAAAATTGTTAAATTTAAATTAAAAAAAGAAGAAAAGTCGTCAACCATTTCTTTATTTGAAATAAAATATCCTAAACTAGTTTTAAAGAATAATAAAACTTACTAACTACTAAAATAAAACCTAAAGCAATATTTTTAATTTTTAACAAAAAATGAATTTTTCCATTTAAACTGAAAATATGATTGACATATCGAATAAAATATTTGAAATGTACAATTGATTTTTTTATTTCCATTTTTTTATAATTAATGCATTTGAAATTCATCGTGACAATGTTTTTTTTCCTTGAGCTAGTGTGTATTTTATAACAAATTATTTTAGACTTGCATTTATAAAAAATTAAACACATCAATCGTATATTTTATTTTAAACAATATAGCTGATATTTAAAAATTTATTTTAGGAGGTGAAATTAGTTGATAAATTAAAATTAAAATTTTTAATACACATTAGAAATTTAAGTTTTTTTTGTTAAATTATTTACTTTTACACATTTTCACCTATTTTTATAATTAGAATATAAATATAATATAAAATGAAAATACATTATTTTTCTGTATTTTTTTTACATACCTGGTTTGCCAACCAGAAAGGAGTAACCACGATTACTGCCAGAACTGCTTCATAAGCGCCATCATCTGGAACAAAATTTGATCTCGTAAAAAGGCAAGTTAAAAGGTAACTTTTATTGTTAAGGATTGTTTGCAATGATCATTTTTTTCTGTTGTCTGATGTTCAACTCGAGGTTAATTGCACTTCAAAGCGGATGAAGATATTTACTATCCACGACTGATAGCTCTGACAACGTAAATTGTAAGTTACAAGTGCATCGTAGAATCAAATTACAGAATTACAAAAAAATATAATAAAAAAACAAAAACAAAGAAACAAAACGAAATAAAAAAAATTTACCAACTTCAAATGAGGAAATAATATCGCATAAAACGTTTAAAAATTAATGAAATCATTTTCAACATAAAAAAATTTCTTCAACAAAGTCGCATTTAATTATCAAAAAACAAAAAAAATTTTATTTCTGCAAATTTTATCAGATTAAAATTTTGACATTCAAACAATGAAATCAATTTGAATTTCCTCCCACTTGATGACGGGTTAAAAACAAAAAATCATAATTTAAAACATCGCATGATTTTATCAATCGTACAACTAAAAATTCGGCAGAATAATCATATTTTTGAAATTGACAGCTGAAAGAAAATGTTTCTCAAACCCATAATTTTACATTTCCGCAAGATTTTATCGAACGCGAATTAAAAAATATCGAACTATTGATGAAGACGGAAATTTATTCATTAGCTCTCAGAATTCGTTTTTTACAATCCAAGGAACGATGACAATTTCGTTATTTACAATCAGCGAGAGAGGAAGAATATAAAATGAAAGATTGCAATCAACGATTTAATGTTTGTTTGGTAAAATCCAACAGACGCATTTCTAGAAAAGATGGACCATGATCTCATACCTCGTCATTTATAACTATTCATTTCAATCGAGCAATCGACATATTTAGCAACAATAATTAATTTGCAAAATTAAAACTCATTAACGAAATTTCATTGGACGTCCAATTAATTAACTCGACTTTTTAATTATTCGTTGAAAAACTCACAATTATTTCAATTCCAATTTATTTACCGAATTGTTGAATTTTCACAATAATTTTAGACCGGTTTTTCATGCCAAATATCAAGAGGCTACTGTTTTATTAACATCGTGCTACTCAAAACTAGACAGATGATGAATCCATGACTGGACTGAAACTAATCTTACATTCGAAATGCTTAAACATTTATACTATCGTTATTAATTTGCTAATTTTTTTTTTGTAGGACAGGCGGATGTTCCAGCAAAACTAGTTTTTAAATATAAAATATCAAGAGCTCACTGCTTTTATAATCTGTTTCTCGAACTGGACAGATGATCAATCCATGACTTTACTGATATTACATTTGAAACGTTTAAACATTTATATCACCTCGTTTATCAATTCTGTAAAAAGCTTTTATTAAATTATTTATATACTGTACTGAATTATTGTGCTATTTTTGTCCCACTTTCTAAATGAGCAATTAACAAATGCAGGACTACGTTTAATCTTTATAAAGTAATACGAACCTCTGACAAATCAAACGCGCATGTTACTTTAATTTTATAACGCATGATGCCCTAATTACTATTTAATTGCGATTAAATGGGTGCAAAAGAATGTGAATGCACGAGTAAATTTGTCTAATTGAGGTGGTTGTATATGAAAATAATGATAATTAAAAATAGGACATGTTTGTTTGAAAAAAAAAGTTTGAACTGCGAACTATTGATTTTCATATTGTAAAAAGTACTTGAATGCAGGGTAGTTTTGTAGAAAAATGAGTTTATAAGTGAACTCGAAACATCACAACCAGACGATCCAGGATAATAAGACAATTATTTAAGATTGAAAATGTTGTTTCCGGTAAAAACTGTCGTCCGCCATAAGCGGCAACCAATCACAATTGAGCCGGATCGAATCAGAGAAGAAAAACCAATCATAACTGAAATTAATTGAAATTTTGATTTGTAATAATTTGCTGCAATTGTGTACTTTTCAAATTATTGTAATTTATTAATTTGAAAATGTTTGATGAATATAAATATTCATAATCAATGAATCAAAAATTGACAACTTTGTTGTACATCATTAGGTAACTTGACTCCTGAAACATCCTCGATAATCAAGGATCGTTCGTTAATTAATTGGTTTGTTTGATACATTGCAAAATAAACAAGGGTCATGTTGAAACAGAAGTTACCGAAATGCAGATTTGTTTAATTTAGATTAACAATCAAACTGGACGTTCATTCAACAAGACATAAAAGAAAATTTATGTTTATATTTTAATGATATTTTTTTATTTATATATTATATAAGTATATAATATAAAATACAATACTATGTGAAACTTACGTTATACTCTGTACAATTAAAGGGTTTCAACCCATTAAATGAATAAATAATAATAATAATAATATTTTCTTACATGTGATCATCTCACACAATCTAGTGATTTTCTGATTTATCATTTTGTAATGAATAATTAAATAAAAATAGTTCGTTCAGTGGCTTTGTATATCTTGGAAGAAGTGTTTTACAGTAACAAAATCAATTTTGACTGCATAATGTTGACAGACACTATTGAATTGGAACAAAAATTATTTGTTTGACACAATTTTTGGTTGTAGAAAAAATAAATAACCAAATAACTGAAGTGTGCAAAAGAGACAGAATATACACATATGGCACATCACTTTAATATGATGATTTTAATATTAACATAATTTCAATATAAATTGTTACAATATCAAAATACATACCAGGGACTAGGAAGCAAAAACGAATAATCTCAATTTAAAATTTTGAAAAAATGCAAATCTTCAAATGTTTATGCTTATAAAACAATTTGTTTAATAAAAGGATTGTCTTATGATTTGGAGTAATAGTTCTAATTAACCTGTTTTCATGCATACAATGAAAGCAATGTGAAACAACAAATGAATGGTTATTGGAATTTTTATAAAGAATCGTATTTTTGAAAATGGAACTCCATTTGAAAATGAAATTTTCATTCAGTAATGAAACTCGATATTTTTCACGAGTAAGTGAAAATATGATTCATAGTCTTACTTTAAATTTTTTTTAACCAATATCGAAGTTTAGTTATAAATTTTTAAAGAATGATGATTTCTAGTTTTTGGGGTGAAGGCTGTTCGTAGATAACTCTTTGTCTACACTCTTTTTAATAAAACAAAATGTGTTCAGTCGAGCTGACAATTTTCCCATGCTTGCACAATCGTTCTGTTCTAAAGTTTTTCATGTTGTTTTTTAGAAAACAACATTTTTTTAAATTATTTTAAATAGTCTCTAATACCGTGACCGTATCGTGCGCATTGCCTAAAATGAAACGACAGCCGATATTTATAAAGCAAGCTTGATGACACGCTGTACGAATTAGTATAATATAATGAATGAACTTTTTTTTTCGCAAGGACAAACAGAGTGATACTGAGATGTTTTTTTTATACCAGAACCAATATTTGTTTAAGATTCAAGTGGGCGACTTTCCCGTATGATAAGTATTTTTATGTATCTGATGAGCACCCACTCGAATTGATAATGTTAGCGCTCTGCAAATATTTAATAAAATGTTAATCAGGATTCGTAAATGATAATTTAATTAAGGCGTTGTTAATTATAAATCAAAGTATTCAGCAAATACTAACATTTTTTCAATGTAACTGTGAATAAACAGTATCCAATGAAAAATATCAGACAATCAAAATTTTATCGAATGCCCAAATGTTTATTCTTTTTGATGATGTTCCGTTTATTTATTCATATTTATTTTGTTTGTTTATGAATTTACGTTATTTTTCCGATAATTAAAAAATTTTCGACCGGAAACGATTAATTATTCAAAATAATTTAAAATTAAAAGAGTGTCGGCATATTTCGTTGATTTGGTAGAAATATTTTTCGTTGTAATTTTTAAACAAAAACGATATCCCAGTTTTTGTTCACGTTTATCATGTTTTTCATATCTGTTTTATTTCGTTAAATTATTAACTAGATTTTCGGCCAAAAATCGTAACATGTTTTAATTAAACATTCAACGTGATTTAAAATTAACGAAGTGTTTGCTGTTTTTTGCTTATTCAGTCGACTTGATTTTCTGACATCCACCAAATTTCGAAGGACGAGAAAGTTCTTTTGCTGAAATCCAATTTTTCGAAAGAAAATTCTAGGAGAAACAAGAAACACTTGTGCAAAGAAAGATTTCTCAAGAAACTTCTGAAAAAAAACTAATGAAATTATACAGAAGAAAACACATTTCTCAGCGAGTGTGTTATTCCGTTCCCAAGTGTGTTTTAGATTAGCTTCATTCTAGCGAGTTTTTTTTGTATTGCACTGGTACACGAACAGGCTGCATTACTGTTTGAGTATAGTTAGAAAACAATACTTATTCGCACGTTTAGTTTAATGAGATAAAACTGTAATTAAAATATGATTAATTCCGTCCCGCTCAAGGTGACAAGGATTGGCTACTATAATTAAACAAATTTTTTCCTTCCCATAAATCTAAAACTTGACAATCTTGTCTGATTTCTTTTAATCAATTTTCTGATTCCGTTGAAAATCAAAAATTTAAATACAAAAAATTTTCTGCAAAAACTAATTTTCATTTTATTTAATAACTGATTTCTTTCAATTCTAATTGTCTTGCAAATCAAAAAATTAAAACCAAAAAATTTTCTCCTCAAATCTCTGAGCAAAATTTTAATTTAATTTTGTCTATGAAAAATACCTGTAACATTTTTTTATAATTAGAAATTTGTCCTTTACTCCCAAAATTGTAAGTTGACAAGAAAAATAAAACTTTTAAAGAATCTTTCTTACGAGTTTTCAAAAGAGGAAGAAAATCAGGTCCTCATGAATTTTTTATCGCACTCGACGACGTTTTGTAATCAAATTAAGACTTCAAATTATCAGGCCAATTTGGATACCAGAATAACCTCATCCGTCTGAACTTTCTTGGCTGAATAATTAATTGTTATCATTCATAATCGAGCAAGAAAACTCGATTGATGAATCTTTCGAACTCGACCAACTTAATTATTTCATTCGGCACAAAAATTGCAGAAGGTTACACAATTATCATCAGTCAAATGAAATGAAATCACAACGTCTCGAATGTATGCTCCAGTTTTCATCGGACAATTTGCATATGTCAATATAACAATACATTCTTAGCCCATTTTCAGACACGTCTCCAACCTGTCAAAATCAAATCCTTCATTTCATTTCAACATCTGAACAACTTGCTCGATTTATTTACCACGAAGAGCAAGCAAAAAAGGTAAACAAAAAATCTCAACTTTGGTCGTACGTTTATTCATTTAGCAAAAAGTAAAGTTGACCTGCGTTAGCAACCCTGGATGTACTTTACCCCTGAGCTCTGCCAATTAAACGCAAAGTGGGTCCAAAATAACTGCTCTAAAACAAAGACGAGCTTTCGTCAAGGACACAAAACTCGTATTGGTTCAAGTTGACAAGTCGCAAGCCCGTTGACGAAAACAAAGAAATAAAGAAAAAGGTCGGGTTCGCGCAACGACGAACGTTCAACCGACGGAGCAAAGAAAATCAATCGACTGGTTGTGAGTTGCATTTGCGGCTGCAAAACCCAGCCGAACTATCGCCGGGAGACGTGATACCGACGTCACAACAACGACTGACAATTGAGCACCGCCGAATTGGCAAGCGGGCTAATCGCATTAGCGCACGCTAATTCGATTCTCACTGGCGGATGAACGCTTGCGATTTTGAGGTTAGGACGGAGTGCGGGGCGCCAGAGGCCGGGATTCGCATACCTCGAGACGGCTCCGAGCTGGTCCCTCCGCTGGAGAAGAATCCGCGCCCGAGTTGCGTGACCGAGGCGTGCGACACGTGTTACACCGAAGGTCCGACACGACGGAGTAACAGCACCGACGGCCATCCGGTAAAACCGAGCGGCACTGCGCAGGATTGCGCGAAATATACGCGGAGAAAAAGAGCTGCCTCCGAAAGAGAGGAAGGGAAAGTTCGCACCGACGTACACGCACGACAACTCGCCGATGCCTCGCATAACTCGTTTTCCAATTTGTTTACATTGTTCGCGTTTGTTTGTCTTTGTTGCTGGGCTGCTTGTACCTTTGGCTCGAATTTTTAGCACAACCGACGCTGCGCTTTGTGGCGGCAAGTATTCCCGTCAGGAAAACTGGTTCTGCGGGATGAAAAATAGCTCAGATTCTTGATGGAGAAAAAGACCGTTGCACCGGGAACGCGACGCCCAGAGAGCTTATCCTGTGAAATTATCCTGAAAATTGTTGCGACGTTTCGGATTGGAGGATGTTACACATTTTTGTAACTACAATTTCAAGTTGAAACCGTTGGAGAAAATACCTTTGCGATTTATTGTGTCAAAAGGGATTTGCGATATTTAATTTCTAGGGTTTAATATATATCTAGGGAGATGTTATATATCCTGGACAAAAGAAATACCTCTGACAAATATTTCAGTGATAAAATATTTGGCAACAAAACTTTATCACAAGAATTGTTGTTTTAGTCAGAATTTAATTAATTGCTATAAAATATATATAGTTAGTATAAAGTGTTCAGAAAATATTAAACACATATTTTGAATATAATATATCGTATAAAAAATTTGCTTTTAACAAATTTACTTCATTGATGTATTTTCAGTAATTTTTAGACTAAAATTAACTATAGGAAATGGAATTTCGCAAAATAGTCAGATATTTTTGTAACTTTTATTATTAACTCTATTAATACGAACGCGTCTATGATTGAATTTGTGAAAAAATGGACTATCTCTAAGCTGAGATATTGAATTTAGATATTGGACAAAATGATATATATAGATATACGTATCATGCATTTTTACAACGGTTTGAAATTTGAAATTAAATATATCGAATTCAAATTTGTGAAACTTGTTCACAATTTGCCTAATTGTTTATGGCAGTTTAAAATACGCATGGTTCAGTTTTAAACATAATCTGATAAAAAAATGTTGAACCTGCAAATTTGCAAAAAATGATTATATAAAAATAGTATTGGGCGATTTATTAGACAGACAGTATTATAAAATTTTTCGTAAAACGTAAAAATAATTATGATTACTTATCATTTGAAAACGTTTTTTTTTTTTTTAATTACCGACTGTCCCACCATAAATTATGATAAACAAGCTAGGAATTATTCTAACTGAAATATTATTATACAGTGTAAAATTTTTTAAATTTTAATTTTGGGTTTTCACATTGTATAACGATTCTACAAATGCATATTTTTTAATATTTTGTAGGATCATTATAAAATAATATGACGTATCATTTTAGTTAAATTATTTGTTGTTTATGCGGTAAAAAAATATGACAAATGTACGAAATAGTTCATTATTACAGTGATCATAATATTTGTGCATGATGAAACTAAAAAATCAATATATGCGCAGAATTATAAAAACATAATTCAGCTGTGCTAAAATAATAAACATCATATTTAGAAACAAATTGGAAAATCCATTAACTTGTAAATTAAACATTTACAGGATATCAAAATAATGTTATTATTTCCAAAATTCATGAAATACATCAGGTGGAATAAACCTGAAATATATGAGACATATTCAACAAAATATATTTTCATCTATGTTAATGCGACTAAGTTTGAAAGTTATAAATATTTGATTTTTGATCAAAACAGTATCGCTGCAAACATAACTTGGCGAATCGATAAAGGAAAGTTGGATGAAACTAAAAATACATTTCCATTTCATCAATTTTGATGACGTTTTCGTAATTTTTGACATTTGCAAGGATGGCGCCTTGTTTGTTTACGTTGGCTGCTACCGAAATTACACGTACAATCACGTTTTATATGATACGTTCTGTTTATCTTTCAAGATACCGGAATTGTTCACGAAGAGGTCATTTATTTAGCTTTACAACTTTACATAAAAGATGAAACATTAATGAGATTACATTATTTGTTGTTTCCTATCAGGAATTCCAATTTCAAGTCAAAGCTTTAGGTATATGTTTAAATTTCGAACAATAATATTGACATCTCTTGCATTTCTTTTGCATAACATTTACCGTAGTAACAAAGAAAAAAATGTCAATTTACATAATGGCATCGATTGAATAATCATTCCATCGAGATAATTTTTTCAGCAAACAAAAAAGAAGTTGAAACAATAAAGAAAACAAAACTGGTGTTAACGTTTATCGAACTTTTTATGATAAATAATAATGTTTTCTGTAAAACGACGGGAATGAAATGTTGGGAAATATTTTTTGTTTCGAAATGGAACTGCAGGAGGATTTTCAATAATAAATTTCACTTGGACTTGTGTTTATATGTTTACTGTTCTTCGAGGGAGGTACTCTAAACTTTTACTGAATTCTATAGGGTGGCGTAACTCCGTGAGGGATTTGCAATAAACAAGACCAAACAAGATGCGAAAATTTATGGAGCTTTTTATTTTTATTTATTTACTTTTTTCCTTTTTATTTTATTCCCAACACTTTTCCAGTACGAAATTTATATTCAAGCCAATAACTGAGTATATTTTTTGAAACCATTTTATTAAACTTTTTCTAATTTATTTTTGCAACCTATTCTTTTCTCTGTGTTTTCAGTAGCTCAATAATGATTATCGGAATGCAA
>JAAMPD010001473.1:0-23951 GCA_025266255.1 Trissolcus basalis | reverse complement strand
CAAGTCATGAGATTGCGAACATTGTTTAAAATGCTTGAAGTTACGAACATTTTAATAGTCTCATGTCGAAACACCACATTTATCAAGATATTCCAAAACTATTGTTCAATATTTAAAACAGAAAATGATCCTTTCGTTTTGCTCCTATCGAAGGGTCATAGAGGTCACGTCAACTTAAAGCTCAATCCTCATTGGTCAGGATGGCCGAGTGGTCTAAGGCGCTGCGTTCAGGTCGCAGTCCACTCTGTGGGCGTGGGTTCGAATCCCACTTCTGACAAGTTCTCTTTTGGTTCCGTAACCAAAATATTAGTATTTTGCTCAAGTATGTTTTCATTTTATCAAAATAATATTTTTAATGAGAATAATGAATGTGTCAAAGTCTCTTTGTGGTTTCTCAAATGTGTTTGTAAATAAGCAAAGTTATCATTCATTTCGATCGATAAGGTAACTTTCCTATTACCCACCACATCAGTCCAGCTGTATGTCTTGATAGATAAAGTGAGAAAGTAAACAAGCGTAGTTTTCAACGTTTTATTTTGGTTGAAATTGTTCGTCAAAAAATATTTGCCTCCAATTTTTTGAAGTTTTCATCAAAGGAATTTTGAGAATTAGATAACATATAATCAAGGTATGACAATTTTTCAACAATCTTTCTTAAAATTAAGTTCAACAAACATTCCCGTCATATAAGTAATTTTTCTTAAGAAACTTTCTTTCCTGAGAAGTTTTGATTTAAATTTGAAGGGATCATGTCAAACTACTATTTGAAATAATCGTATTGTCAAATTTGTCTTTTTTCAAATCGTGATTGTAGTGATTCTGAGGATAACCTCAAAACTGATTATATTTGCTCTGGGTTTAGATGGAAATGTTGATTCCAAACATTTGTTGGCAATCGTTTAATTTTGTAATTGATATTTATATTAATTTGAAATTGTATTTTTTAGCATCAAACATGGGTGAACGTAAAGGAACAAATCATTATTATCCACCTGATTATGACCCGAAAGTCGGAGGACTTAACAAATTCTTGGGTACCCATGCCCTACGGGAAAGAGCCCGTAAACTTCACATGGGTATCCTTATCATTCGTTTTGAAATGCCATACAACATCTGGTGTGACGGCTGTGGCAATCATATTGGCATGGGAGTCCGATACAATGCTGAAAAGACCAAAGTTGGAATGTACTACAGTACGCCATTGTATCAGTTCAGAATGAAATGTCACCTGTGTGATAATCATTTTGAAATTAAAACTGATCCGGCAGTAAGTATTCCAGAGAAATTATAGATTGAAAGACACAACAAATAATTATATTCATGTTCTAGCGAGACAGTTAAAATAAGATTTTCAAACTATTTGAACTTGTGAAATTTTTCGCAAAATATGAATTTTCTAAAACTGTTAGAATTTGTTTGAAATTGAATAAATAATGTTTCCGTTCTTTTATAAATATGATTGAATTTGAAAACATTTAATTATTTGAAATTTGAGATATTCAGTTTCATATTTGTCAAAAAATGTAATGTAAAAATATCAGATGCTCAGATCAAAATTACTTTTATATTTTACAAATTGAAAACTGGAAGTTAAAACTTCCATGAAATTTGGATATTTTTAATAAATTGTTAGAACAACTTTACAATAATGTTCCTAATATTTATATATTTTTTATTTAGAACTTAGACTATGTGATTGTGAGTGGAGCAAGACGGCAGGAAAATCGTTGGGACCCAAAAGATAATGAACAAGTGGTGCCAGAAACTAAAGAAGTATCCAGAAGACTGTATGATGATGCTATGTACAAATTGGAGCATGGAGTAGATGATAAAAATGTGGCCAAGTCCCGAAAAAATGCACTCGAAAGTGCCATAGCTTTAAATGAAGCTCAATGGAAGGATGATTACAGTTCAAATTGTATGCTCAGGGCTTCTTTTCGAGTAAGTATTATACATTTTTATTTCAATTGATTATTATACTTTGTAATTTTGTGATGTTTTCAAACTAAAATGTATTTTTTAGGCCAAGAAGAAGGAATTGCAACAAAAACAGACTATGGATCAAGGATTATTGAATAAACTAGGAATTAATATTAAATTGGTAGAAGAGAATACGGACGATATCAAACTTGCACAATTATTGGTGCAAACTAAATCTAAAGGTATGAAAGTTTGCCAGAAATAATTATACATTTAATTAAATTAAAACACATTATTATAATGTTCCGGTTGTTTTTCAGATCCCAACAAGGATAAACTGAAAAAACTCGTCAACATTGTTAAGGCAAAATCAAAAGCTAAGGATAAGTTGAAAAATACCAAAATCAAAAGTTCTGTCAGTGTTCTTTCTAAACCTTCAACTTCAACATCATCGTCGTCAGTATCTCCATCTGCAGTTTCGTCACTGGTGAACTACGAAAACACAAGTTCAGATAGTGACAGTTAGAATTGATATATTTTTATTTTGACATTGTTATGTACATAGATATATTTTTAATTCACTTATACATAAATACAAAATGTTACTATAGTTATCTAAGATGTAAAAATATATAACACCGTTGTAAAATACAGATCTAAGTTATTTCATAATTGTCTGCATTCTTTTCTGGTTCCTTTATTAGAAAATTGCACAATAATTGTTCAATCGAATAAAAAAAATGTACAACTTAATTTACATTGTCAAAAAAGAACAATATAATCAGTTAGAAACAAATATTTTTCTTTTTAATATTTGTTATCAAATTAATTATTTGTAAAATATAATTAATTAATTTTGATTTTGTAACCGGAAATTCATCTACAAGATCTGAATAAACGTGATTGTAAAGAATATAATTTCAACATCAAAACAGTAAGAAAAGAAAATATGTACCCAACATAAATTTTGATTCTCTCTGTGGATTATATGTCTATAAGTGATTCTGGATCTGACGAAGAGGAAATTGTTGGACCAGTTGTTTTTCGTTTTACAACATGAATTTTTTTGTTCGAAAGACAGATGATGTAGCAATGATTTGGATACGATATGGAGATTGTATCAAAGCGTTCGTCATCAGGAAATGCTTTAGGATCAATTTTGTCGCTCAGTGTCACTAGTCCTGTAATTAGAGTTGCGATCCTTTCATCGTTCTCCAGTTCACCTCCTGACTGAAAAAGCATATAATAATTTAGCAAACATGAATCATGTCAGGATTACAGAGGTTGGCATATGAATTTCGTTTTTATAAAAACAGAGTATCTCACGTAATGAACAAATATGTATATGTTGTGAACAAATATGAAAGTAACTTGCATGTAGAATTCTCAAAATATTTACTAGTTAGTTTTGGTAAAAAAAATTCTCGATGATAACTTGCTTGATAGTTTGATTCTTTGATGAAATTAAAATTAAAATTTGATGAAAATTTTATATGGCATAAAAAACAAAATAAAAAACTGTGCAAAATTTTTGGCATAATTCAGTTATTATAAAATTAAAATAATTAAAGTATATGTAACATCAAAAATTTTGACGCTTTTTCAGTATCAACATTACGAACTGAAATAAACTTTCGTTAATTAAATTTGTAAAAAAAATATTTTCTTAATATTCATAATACATTTATCTTTGTTATACGTTTGTATTACAATCTTGTCATAATCATATTTATAACTTCTGTCTTTGTCCCTCGAATACTTCATACCCCAACCTTCTTAAAAAGTAGGCTTTTTGCAAATAAAATTCATTCATACAGATAATACAGCTCCATCCTCGTTGAGGATCAGGTATCCAACTTGGTTTGGAATTCGATCAAGAGCCATTGTTTATCTGCAAATCAAAATTGTTTTTCATCCGTCTGACATCTAAAATGTATGCATTTTCGTTATTGTTATTCATTTCTGTCAAACTGTGATGAGAAATCTTTCATCTCCGACCTACTATAGTTTATAACCCTATAAAGTTTACACACGAAGCTTTATTAGATAACAAATTATTATTATGAAAAAAAACTTTGCTCCCTTCGACATTAGCAATGAAAGATTGTCTATCACCTTTCATAAACTACATATAGATAAAATACACTCCAACGATTTACAACAAGTAAATAAACTCACAATAATTAAATTTTTTTACTCGCAAGGTGGATCTGTTGAAATTCTCCAGTTGTAGAAATAATTATTCGAACTAATTTTCCAACGTTCAAAACAATGTTGAGCTTCTGAACCTCAATGATAATATTGCCCCTTATACACAGCTCAGCTGAGACGTTTTATTTTGTGAAGAAATAATAATAATAATAATAATACTGCATGCATAAACTACAAATGTAGCGTCATCTAAGTAGATCTTTCATGTCTTGGAAATATTGGTAACTTACCAGTTGCAGAACAAATACCATCTCTCCAACATTATACTTGAAATGGAATCTACTTTATCGACTATTGGCATCAGAAAATTACTATTAGTTTGAAATTTGCAAATTTTATAATATAAATAATATATGATTTGGAGGAGAATTTAAAGCTCAGTGGGGGTAAGGGTGACATTTCAGGATAATTGTGACACTAGATTTTCAAATATCAAATTAAAGATAACCTAACACTAAATTACAAAACTAATAATAATAATAATAATAATAATAATAGTAATAATAACCATAATAACATTAGTAATTTAGAAATATATTATATATAAGTGTATATATACCTATTTATAAAACTTTTAAAACTTGATGAATTAAAAAATATATAATTTATAAAGTTCTCATTATTTTTACTAAAATATTTTTATTTTAGATTATGAATTTATATATTTTTTCGTTTTTTTTTAAGTTCATCACGGTAGAAACTAAACCGAAATATTGAAAGTTGAAAAAATCCAGTCTAAATATCGAAACTTGTTTTTTGAATTGAGTTTGTTTATTAAAAAAGATAATATACAACACATAAAAAAACAAATAAATTAAATTCATGAACAAATTATTAAGACTGTGCAAAAATGAAAAAAAAGAGATGATATTACAATTGCATTTTTCAGAAAGGTTATTTTAAGCATATCGCTTTCTTCTGTAATTATTGGTTTCCGTCATCAGGCATATTTTTTTCATCTCCCGCTACCTCATTTTGAACACCAGAGTAACACGCACGGCGTCAAATATAATAAACTGCTTTCCAGAAATTCAAATGAATTTTACTTTCTGAAGTGTGAAAATGAGTATTTAATACCGAACCGGAAGCTTTTTGGTAGTATACCGATGCTGTCTGTAACTGTTGGCACGAAGATCGTATCAATCAAAATATACCGATCTCCGATGGCAAAGTTTAGTGTTGAACTTTCACCGTCCATCCGGGAGTCTTCCCACGATGCCGTGTCTTCGTACAGTGGTCCGGTCTCCGAGAACCGCATGCACACACATTCGAAAGTAAACTCACAAAGTCGTTCGATTTTATCGTCCGAACGGTTCCAATCGCACCCGGTCAAATGACCAATTTTGTTACTTTCAAAAACACTTTCAATTTATTAAACTCGTTCACCCGCCCGAATCCTGCCCAATTTCGTCCTTTTCCTTATCACTTCAAAAAAACATTTAAAACCTCGCCGAATTGATCAATCCATACAAATTGCATTTCTTTCAATTCTGCAATTTTTTTCTGACAACCGAGAGAGAGAAAAAAAAATTTTTTTTTCATCTCGCGAAAAATGGGCTTTGGCTTTTGGCAAGAAAGGACAGAAATGTTCCGGCCTGCATGCCTTTGATCCTTTGATGATTAATACAAGTTCCGCAACGATTTCGCTCAGGATTAAATTCCAAGTGCCTCTCTTTCTCGTTGGAACATAAATATTGGCGTTTTTTTTTTTTTTCGCCGGCGAATAATCATTTTTTGATTCGAAACCGAGAGTGAAATTGGCCGATTGTTTTTTATCATCAATGCGAAATATTTATGAGAGCCTTACGTAACTTTGATTGATGCATTTTTTCCTAAAATATAACTCGGGTCAGATTTTCTTTCCTCGTTAAATAACACGGAGAAATGTTTAGCGTTAAAAATTGCTCGAAGGTCGCAAAAGAAGCAATCGTGTGCTTCCACACACGTGTATTGCACAATTTGCGTATAAAATCCCGCGCATGATCTATGAAAGTCCGCCGAAGAGTCGGAGATCATTAATGTCTCATGAGTGTTGGACGCAATTTTACAAGTACGTGCTCCATAAATATATCTGTGAGACGCTCAATAAAGCGGTATTGCCACGTGGAATTACACAATTAACGTTTTATCCTCGACGTTCGATCCAGCTTTTTCAATTAATTGGACCGACTGAAATTATTTTCTCGTAATTTTTTTTGCCCTCACCGTCGGCAGTATTTTATTGAGTAATAAATTCAATTAACCTGGCAAATCAAGCCGGTGCATCCTTTCTTAGAAAACCGGGCGTAATAATTCGTCAGCCAATTAGTTACATTTACCAATCACCTAATTGTTTGTCGTGGTTCCGACACCACTCAATCCTTCGAACCGCATTATCGGCTACACACTTTTATTCGTTGCATCTTTAAACTTTCACTTGAAAAGAAGAATGATCCACACGGACAAGAAAACAGCCCGCGGAATGCAGCCGCTGCAGCGTCCGATTGTATCTCGGCTTTTGTACCAGGTGTACCTAGTACGCGATTGCCGGAAACGCCGCAATGAGCAGCGATGATCAATGACCGTTCGTCACGTGTGTGTTTTTCATCCCATGGCTCTCTCATAACGCTTCTTACGTCGGGTCGAATAAAAATCGTCAGCCCCGGTCGGTCGTTCGGGGCTGACTATATCGTTTCGGTCGGTGCATTACGTTCTGGTAAATGTAAAGAGACGATTCGAGTTATTCAATTTATTCGTGTTTATACCTATATGACTGGAAATTTTCAAGCCCTCTCCCTCTCTCTTTCTCCGGCACACAGAATGTGAAAGTCGTCGGTCATTTGGTCATCTCCCATGTTATAATATTGTACGCAGCTCATTATGAAGAATCTCGTGGAACATTGTTTCCATAAAATTTTTATCTCACGCTGCATTATGGCGCTGCCCGCTCTCGTGTTGACATATACCGTCGGACGTAAAACCCCACAACTGTCATATTAGCGGATTGTGCCCGTTCACATGAAAGATGAAAGGTTTTCACAAGTACATTGTCACTTTTCATCTTTTATATAACCCGATGCAATTATCCCATTATGCAACGAGGGAGCGAAAATAACTGTTATTCTTCAGGATGCCAATTTATCAATAATTCAATTTTCCGCTCGATTTAACTCCGATGGTTTATATACGATAGTTTTTGTCACGGATGAACAGCAATTTATCCCTGAAAATGAGGGAGTGAAACATGCTTTTCTTTCCTAAGAAGAAAAAAATACATTTTGTTTTTTTGAGTGAGGGAGGAAATTTGTAAGGATAAGATGTAATATATAACTGTAAGGTTTTGACTTCTGCAAGGACAAGAAAACCAATTAGAGAGTATTTTGGTCCCTTGAGTGCAAAATGTTTTTCTATCTTGTTCGAAGAAGTTCTTAAAAAATAGACAATAATATAAAGTTAATCAAAACTCTTTCTTGGAATCAAAATTGCTATTAATTTCTGCGACGGTAAAAAAAACAACGTTGCTTCATAGAAAGTGTTTTAGTTTCTTAGATGCGAAGATTTGTTTTTCTTTCTAGTTTAAAGGAGCTCTTGGAAACAAGAAATAAAGCTTTGCTTTTTAAAGAATGTTTTGCCCTCTAGGGAGCAAAAACACGTTGAATTTTTAATTGAGAGAGCAATTTCATATTTTGTTCTGCGCATGTTAAAAAAAGATTCACTTTTAAAAATGAGAGTAAAACGAATTTTTACTTTTCGGAAAGAAAAAAGTTTTGGTCCCTAGGGAGAGAAAAAAAAAACATATTTTTAAATATAACAAAATATATTTTTACTCTTGTAGGAGTAAAAATTATTTGCTCCCTAGAAAGTTCTTTGATCTCTAGGGTAAAGAATAATTTTTTTCCTTGAATGTAATTTGCAGAGTAAAGTTGAAAGGTAATGAATTTCAGTTGCAAAAATGTTTGTATACTTAATAAATATCAAATAATTTGGGGAAATTAAAAATTACTCACTCAGGGATGGAATTGTTATATAAATTGAGCCTAACAAAAACTGATATTTGTTAAGACATTTCTTCAAATTTACGACCAATAAAAGTGTCTGTCGGGGCCAGTCCGACGATATTTACGTAAATGCTCCGACAAATGCAATTTTCTCACTGCCACTTTAGAAAACGTAATCGACCATAATGCAAAAATCACTTCCGTAAACGTTTAACTAATGATCATAAAACGAATAAATTAGTTAGATTTCCAAAATCAGAATGTGAGATAATGAACATCATTCGTTTTCGGCATGTAGAATAGACTACCTGCAGGAGAACGATGGGTATTATACGAGCCGCCGTCTAATTTGGGCCATCGTAATTATTTAGAAAACGGTAACATTTTTAAAAATTTCAATTATGCCAAACGATTCTCCGAATGAAGTAACACAAGCATCCTCGGTAGCAAAAAACAAATAGTTGGAGCTACGAAAAATTGACGTTACAATTTAAGAACTCATTTTAATTTTTCAATTTGTACAAAGTATAATTTTGCGATACGTTGATAAATCAACTTATCTGTTTTAACTTTTTGGCCACTAAATTTGTTTGGCCATAAACTTTTTCCAATTATGGAATTAGGTCGATTTAAGATTTATTTATATTTTCGGCGACGTTTTAGACTTTAAGCTTATATAGTTAATGTACAACTAGTTTGCAGCAGTTTTTAGATATGAGAAACTGCTGCTCAGTTTTATGTATGTATTACAGAAATTCTTGATTTGTTAATTCGGTCGTTAAAAAATCTTATCCTTACCTATCAAAAGTGATGTTGAACATGGCTTAAATGGGTTGTTTCAAAATAGGTTTAAGGTTTAGTGTTATATACATCTAGAAAATGACAACATTGTATCAACTTACTTATTTACATAGTTATTCAAAATATGCAAATATATAATATTTTACAAATCTTTCTTTCTTTTATTTTGAGCAAACTTTTATTATTTTTATTACGGTGTTATAAATAAAATTGCGTTACACATTTTTGTGTTAAAATTTGCTACAAAAAACTAATTATATCAATTACCAATCAGATGTATGTACTTTGAAAATTTTCATTTCGATTGAAAATTGCAAAATAAATTACAGTAATAAAGTGTTTAGAAAAAAAGTTTTTGCTCAATTAATTTACTGAACGTTTCAACATTCTGAAAGGATACAACGGTATATTTTGTTATAAACATAGGATGTATACATCTTCAGTAATCGCACCTTTAGAATTAAGTGATTTTCACCGTCCTAGGTGTGTACACATCCATTTAACAGGTGTTATCATAGAAATGAGGAATTGGCTCGTGCCAAGTTTTATCAACAAGTGAACGAGTATGACAAGCAGAACTGGCTCCTTATTAGATCTATGTGATGGATCGATAGCAATGAACTATTGGCTCGCTTGATCCTGGTCCACCGCCACGCCTAATGAGGTCACTGCCTTACGCAATGCGCCGGCCTAATGACTCTATAATTTTGATACGGTATAATGTAAATCTTCATACTTACTTATAGACACATTTACTTAGCTATTTAACTTACTTCCAACTATTCGTCCAGACGAAGACGATATCCTAAGATTCTGAGCACGAGCTATGAGGTAATCCAAATTGATATTCTGATAATAGAAAATACATTTAACAATTAAAATTGATTATATATATTGTTTACATATTTAATTCATTGAACTTTTAATTATAAATATCTCTAGTAGAAAGGATCGTATATTGTCCATATATAAAACATATATTGATAATATACTGATCATTTCAATTTAAATATCCCTAGTAAAAAAGAAAATATAATGACAATATATTGGGCGTATATCAGCCATATCATGGGAATATAATGTCACGAAAACCATATATGAATCATATATGATGATTATAATGGCAATATATTGTCAATATAATGACAATATAATGGCCATACAGAAAACTTATATCGCCATTATAATGCCAATATAATGAAAAATTTTGAATTTTTCCTTTAACTATACGGATAAATCACCATATATGGCAATATAAACCTCATATATGGGCCATATACGTTTTCTATATGCTCATTATATTGATTATGTATGGACATTATATTGCCCGTATATTGATCATATATCGCCCGTATATTGCCCCTGTATTATCATTATATTGTCAATATATTGTCATTATATTGTCATTATATTTACCTTTTTACTAGCGATTTTTATACACCAACTATATCTTGGCAATACATTAGCAATTTTTAGAAATAATCAATATATTGTCAATACATTGATAATATATGGACAATATATGATCCTTTTTACTAGGGATAGAATTGATTCGATGTTTTTATTTATTTTTATTGATACATTATTTATATTTAAACATTTGTTTGTAGTTCCATTCCATTATTTGTATGCTTAATCTTGATAAAAGTTTGCTTTTATTTGTCAATTTCATTTTAAAATTCAAAACAGATAGCCATATCTTGGATATGGATTGTGTAGTTTGTCAATGACGTATCGTATAGAGTTATATATGGCAATACAGCATGAAATATAGATGTAGTAGCTACAACAGTAGTTTCAGTAGTAGTTTCAGTCAGTCATTCCTAGTACTTCTGTCATTCCTGTTACTACAGTCTCAATATTTATTCAGTTGTTTCAATATCTTCTAAGTCTAAAATGGTGTTGGTTGAGCGAGACCCAAAAATCAAGTTCATGACAAATTTCATTCTCTACTCCGTGAGTGTAGTTCCTTATATTGTGCAATAAAGTTTTGCCAGTGATTCTTGTGTCTTAATCTTATATTCACAAATTGCCCCATGACATATTTTATCTTCATCTGATTTCAGATCATCATTCAGTCTAATTGAAATGATTTTTAAATTAAATTATATCAAATTAAAGTATTTTACTTCGAAATATCAAATTTCAGATTGGTTTTGCAAATATTCAACAATCTGTTTTTAAATTAAAATTTCAAAATTTAATTCAGAAAATAGAAGAAAAATAACTGTTAAAATATTGAAAAATTTGTTTGTCATTTTATATATAAATGTTCATCTTTTTGACGTCTATAAAATATTATCACACTTAGAGTGTATATTAAAATGTATCACTTAAACAGCAATATATCAATTGAAAAAAGGAAAAACTACATAATTCATTTGACTTGAGCAAATAATTTGGTTACGCAACGATCGATGGCCCCTGTTAAAAACACCATTGCAACATCAGTTTTGTGACTGATTTAGTTTATGCAATTCGTTGTGACTTCTGATAAATAGCTTCTACGTATTTTAATTATACGCAGATTATACTACATACCTAGGTTATTTATTGCATACGTAATTTCACTATTTGTAAAACATCGTTTTCCTAATGTACTCAATTGTGGATGAAGCGAGAATCACGGCTATTAAATGATAACGATATTTATATAACGAAACTCGAGAGCAAATTATTAGATTCACAAAAAGTGTGCTAAATATCTCTTTCACTATACCTATAGTCCTGTAGAAACAATGCATCCATTGGATCAGAGATCAGAACTTTCAACCTGATACATTTCACTGTAATTACCGAAGGAACATCTTGAAGAAGCGGATGTAAGAGTAGGATATAGGTTACACCGGCGACCGATCAACTTTGACGGCCGAAAGCTCCGACGCTCTTCCGAATGATCGTTTCGAGCCGATCAACCGTGTCCTTGAAGGTCGATCTTCTGAAATATCATACTGTTTTTATATTCTTGAAAAACCAAGTGTATTAAAACATGGCCGGCGTTATGCCATTTGGGTCAGTTGATGGACTTTCTTTCACCCTTATATCGCACGCTTGACCACTCTCTTTTAAATTTTACATCCTGCAACTTTTTTTTTCTCTTTTTTCTTTTTCTTTTTTTTTCGAAAGAACTTGATTTGCGAAACTGATGAATTTATATGTTGACTTTAGTAAACTTTCTGCAAAGATTAGTTTGGTGTCAAATGATTCATAATAATGATCGCCTCTTTGGCAATTAAAAATCACCAATGCCAACGTTAATAGTGAACCTTAGCTTCTTCATGACAGAAAATTATCTTCTTGATTATTAATTTCTGAAAGTTCATTGAACATTTCCTTTAATTATTATCTGATGAAAAATTTGATGAAAGTGATATACTTTTATGTAAGGCAAATAAATTTGGATGAAAAAATGATTTATTAAATATAGTATTTTTATATAAAATAGATTTTAATAAGACCATCATATATCGAAAACATATACATATTATATGTAAAATATAATAATTATATTCAAAAATGAGAATCAAAACATATTTATATTTAATATCTAAAAATAGTTGATATCTTTACATTTTGCTTATGTCTTTTATATACACAAGTATATACATGTTTATTTACAATTATATATACCCATACATTTTTATTGATATATTTTCAATGATAATAATGTATGCACAATTATGATTAATGATGATTTTTATTAAAGCAAACTTTCTTTAATTTTTTGTTCATACATTTCATAATTATGTGTTAACAGAAGTGATAATTTATTGTTTTTTAACAACAAACATTTTGTCAGTCATAGAAAAAGTAATGCTGAGGATCTCAATCGGTGACGCAACATTCTGTTTGGAAAGTGTTAGTGAAATCGTACGAGCATGTAAGATCGATTGTTTTTTGGTTGATCTTCCTTTAAATTCCTTTGCATCAGAAGAATGATTAATCCAAAATGATCGCCTCATTTTAATCAGCGACTCAAGTGCAGGTGACAATTTATAACTTTCTATAGATTTTCTGATTAGCCTGAATTTCAACCACCGAACTATTATTCTTTCTTACATAATAGGTTTGTTGCATTAATTTCCATATCATTTACGTATCCGATAAGTTTTCTCGAGATTTCCATCTTTGATACATTTTTCTCGGGCACTTTTTTTACAGTTACGCCTATATCTCGAGTCTTGTAATCGATAAAGCGGTTGTAAACATCGGTTTACGTTTCGGTTCTCCAAAATTGTATCAATTTTTAAAAACCTATCCAATCATTACGAGCATATATTTTTTTAAGAAAAATTTCTCTTGCCTTTAATTTAGAAAAAAAATGTTGAATACATTTGAGTCGTCTCAATGACCTTTAGTTCGATATATACAATTCTCACGTATACGCATAAGGTTTATATACAAATTCCAGATTATAATTTTTGGTGTTTTTTTGGAAATTACAGAACCGATAGTTGATAAAATTCTATTGCAAAAAAAAATAGTTATCCATCCAGTCAGATGTTAAATCGAAGGAGAAAAATTTTGTTTTTGTGATTTTCAAATCAGATTTGGTTGTAATTACGTGTCGATAGGTGTTGTAATGCAACCTAACGACAAAGCTATTTGTAACGGCAAAAATCTAAAAACGCCATGTAGTGATCACTGATACGAAAAGAAAAAAAAAAAAAAAAACAAAGACACTAGCAGAGAGGTGAATTGAAGCGAGATCAAGGAGGAGAGATTTGTAATAGCTTCGTCGCATCTCATAGGTGATGGGTCGAATTGAGTGGGGCCCATGATACCGCGTATAAAAGGAGGTTTCAAGACAAGCTCGGAGCATCAGTCCTCAAATCAAGGAACAGCAGCAGCCATGAGGGCATTCATGGTGAGTATCATTCTTCCTCCTTTCTCCACGCTCTTTCACTTCGGTGTGCTTTTTCATTCTATACTTCAAGGTGGAAGTGATGATCCGATGTGTCGGCTTTTATTTTCTGTAGAATTCGCGAGTTCGGTGGTTCTGCTTCGACTTGACGTGCAATTTTGTGACAATTGGATGTACTTCAACGAGGAACTAAATTTTTTATATTTTTCTAAGTGAAAAGATTTCGGATTTTTGTTTTGCCTCGTCGGTGGTTATAAAGTTTTAGAATACCGTTTGAAAATTTGTTTGTTCGATTTTTGATGTAATGAAACAGTAGTTCATCTGCAATTCATGAAGATTAAATTCAATGCCTTATTCGAATTGGACAACTGAAAAAATAAAAATAAGATACCTTTTTCTTGTTTCTTTTTCGTTGCTCAGTTCTTAGTAGTTATAAATAAAAAGGAATAAATAAAACCTGACGATGAACAAATAAAACGAGTAAATATAAAATTTAAAAAAGTGAAATAAACTTTTTGATAATTTAGTGACTTTATGATACCGAATTGAAATTATTGACAATTTGAAATATTTGAAAAAAAAAAAATTTTTTTTTCAGATAATTGCACTCGCCACCACGGCTTTGGCTAGGCCAGAAGCCGGATATTCTTACTCGTCCCCGAGCAATCAGTACGGTGCTCCAGGGGGTGGAGGCAGCGGTGGTGGATTCGGAGGCGGACTCGGAGGCCTCGGTGGTGGTGGCTTCGGCGGAGGAAGTAGCGGAGGCGGAGGCGGAGGCGGATTCGGTGGATTCAGCGGCGGAAGCGGACTTGGAGGATTCGGAGGTGGATCGTCCGGAGGATTCGGGGGTGGTTCATCGGGCGGCGGATTCGGAGGCGGTTCTTCGGGTGGCGGATTCGGAGGCGGCGGTACTCTGATTCAGAAACACATCTACGTGCACGTGCCGCCCCCAGAGGCTCCAGAAGACAGGCCAGCCAGGCCCATCGGCCCGTCCGCACCTGCCCAGAAACACTACAAGATCATCTTCATTAAGGCACCAACTCCACCAACCCCAACTGCCCCAGTCATCCCTGCCTTCCAACAGGACGAACAGAAGACCCTTATCTACGTCTTGGTCAAGAAACCAGAAGAGGCCCCAGAAATCAATCTCCCATCCGTTACACCAACTCAGCCAAGCAAACCGGAAGTTTACTTCATCAAATACAAGACACAGGTAATTTGACTAAAAAATGAAATGAAAATTGTTAAAAATATAGAGAAAACAAAAAATTATTATTTTTAACTTGAAAAGAATAATTTTTTAGAAAATGATTTTATACCAAATTTGAAATATGAAATTGTTTAAAAATGGAAATTTTGAAATTGTAGAAAGAAGGTGGCGGTGGAATCGGAGGTGGAATTGGCGGAGGATCTGGAATTGGTGGAGGATCTGGAATTGGCGGTGGTTCCGGCCTTGGTGACGGTTCTGGTTTGGGTGGTGGTGGCATCAGCGGTCCAAGCGGCCCCAGCTCCAGCTACGGAGCCCCCAGCGGAGGATCCGGACCATACTAGTCAATCGCAACACGTCCTCCGGCCCTTTGCTTCTCCGGTCACTATTTCGAGAACACACACAAGCGCCAAAACACTACACGAACACAACACACACGTGACGCGAGAATTTGTAACATATTGATATCGATCTGCGACGATCGACGTCTCACTGTCCTCATAAGATTGTATTATATTGCGAGTGAACGCATGTCGATGCTGATGATGATGAATATTATTTTTTATACTATTATTAATACAACGACTATTGTAATGACGACGATACTGATGATGCTGACGAAGTGGAGATTTTTTATACTTAATTTTTGCAAGAAAACGGTGGCGAAATAAAGCTTTTTTATGTATTTTTACGTAAAAATCATTCACTGTCTTCATTCTATTGACTTTTAAATCCCTCATCGTTCGATAACACATTATTTTCACCTTTTTTTATATAATTAAAAAAAAAATCCATCATTCAATCTCTCAATCTTCTATCCATAAAGAAATTCAAGTCTGAAACAATTTCT
The DNA here is from genome assembly GCA_025266255.1 of Trissolcus basalis. NCBI lineage: Eukaryota > Metazoa > Arthropoda > Insecta > Hymenoptera > Scelionidae > Trissolcus > Trissolcus basalis. The sequence goes on along the minus strand of JAAMPD010001473.1, from coordinate 8,121 downwards.
CGAATTGTTTCTATTTTTTTTTATTTCGAAATTGTGAAACTAAATTGATTTTTATAACTGTATACACCATCTTTGGTATCGAGTCGTGCACATTCGTAGCATGTTGTTTTTTTTCGGTCTACCGTTTTTTTTTTTGTTCTTTATTGCCTCCAATCGAAATTGAGGAAGCGCATCTGATGACGCCAAAGACTTTCACTGAGTTCAAAGGCAATCACTTCGCAGAGTCGCTATACCAATATCATAGCTCCAATCATTTGGATGCTGCATTTACTTTTCGCTGCGTCGGGGAAAAGTTCTTGACTTGTTTATGGACCGAAAGTACGTAACGTAAACGCACTTAACAAAAAGAAAAGTTCAATCTGAGGATGACGCGTGGGGTTATGGATGTGTCACTGAAAATGCATGATGTACGATTATTGTTCGCGGTTAAAAATTTATCGGAGAAAACTTGGTAAAAAGTGAATTATCAGCGAGCATTATAATGACGATTTTATCGATTGAATATGATAGAATAAGCTTTGTAATTACGTTAACTTGTGTGGTAACAATGTTGGATCATAATGTTGACGTAAGTTTTAAGTCCGATCGAAGGAAAATAATAAAAGGGATTAATCCGGAAGGTATGCGAAAAAAGAAAGGCTCATAGTAAATGGTGGTATAAAAATGTTCGGCTAACACATCGGATCATTAAGAATCATTTAAGAAAAATGCAACCGAAGATTGTGCGATTATCATCTATTATTCCTTGAGCGTTGTGAAAATGCATGAAAGTGCGCAATGGAGTCTTCTCTATCGTTGCTCGGGGGCATCTGTGGTCATCGCGCATGATAGGTGCAGCGAAAGCGATTTTCTTGGTACCCAAGCGCAGCCGAGATAAGTCAGAGTCATCTACATGGCCGTACTTCCTCTTTAGCACGTCGGTACGTTCACCCAGGCAGCCTTTGCCCGACGCACGCAAAAGAAAGAATATCCTGCGATCGACCCTCTCTTTCTTGCACGCCACAAGGCAACTTTCACAAGCATATTTTTTTTCTTTCTTTCCTTTTTTTTGACTAAAACGCGACTGCACACAAACACTTTTGAAAGGTCATGCAACGGCCTCCTTCAAAAACTGCTGTGTCGCTACAGTTAAGTCACAAATGTCTCTGTTGATATAATGATCAGTACCTTTGATGAACGAGCTACTTCATAATCTACAAAATCTCGTACTTTCAATAAGAAATTAAATTTTCTGAAAAATATTTGATATTTTGTTATTTTTGTTATTGCATTTTTAAGTAAAATGTGAGGTTAATGATTTACAAAAAAAAAAAAAAAAAAAAATGTTTTCGATTGGATCTATAAATTATTGGTTGAATGGTGACCGTTAAAAAATCTGGCAAAAAATGAAAGTTCATAAACGAAGCGAAAAATTGGCGATCCGAAGGAAATGAGCTGTATGAATCAAGATGAAACATTGTGAACATAAAAATTTTATTTTGTCTGTGAAACCCCTCCAGAGCCAATTCCATTTATCTGATAATATAGAGGAGAACTTCTTTTGCAACTGTTTGGGAGGAATATTTATTCATAGTTTCTAAAGAAATCAGCCCGAGGTTCTTCAGAAACAAATATAGTGACCATTTTGACACAGCCATAAGTTTTGCAGAATATATTGAAAATGAAACCACCTTTGCATAAGATGCTGCCCGGCTTTGCGCAAGATCTTACCCTTTCGTTTGATTCTTCTGGGAGAATGAATATTATGCGTCCAAAATCAGATTGAGATGGGTTAACACTTTTTTTGTTCGTTGTATTCTACAAAATCTACGGTCGGATTTTAAATCTGACAAAAGTTTCTTTCAGTGTTTTTTTTTCTGTGGGAAGACGAGGATTTTTATTATGTAATTACGTCAACTAGTCAGATCTACGATACAATATACTCAACAAGAAAATTTATGCTAGTGAATTTTATGATTTCATAAATGTAGTTTTCACGCCTCCAGTTTGAAAGTGCCAATTTTAGTGCTTATCAATCAGTTTGATGGATCGAAAGAAAAAAAATTTTTTTTCCTCAAAATTTCTAATGTAAAAACAGTAATTCTAAAAACTGATTTAGTAAGTTTTAAAATTACAAAGAAAATAAAAATTTTTAATTTATTTCACGGTATTAAAATTAACAATTTTTAAAAAAAGTACGTATATCAAATCTGAGTTGAAATGTTGATTAAAAAATTTTTTTTAGTGAACGATTTTTAAGGACTTTCATCAATTTTGAATTTCAAATTGTTATCCTAATCTTTTACAAGAATCACTCAATTTTTTATTTTTGAATTGTTGGTTGTTTCAGTTTTATAACCCACACCGTCAAATAAGGAAAGATTTATAATCAATTTTTTTACAATCAATCAAAAATAATGGTCAGTGAAATTGCGGTCATACTTAAAAATTTGAGTACTGATTTAAAATACTTAATAATGAATTGATGTCAACCAGTCACACTGGTCAATAATTCTGACAGTGTAATATCAATATTTTTCGTTCGAACCCATCAGAATGAAATGGTAATAATTATAGAGAAATTTTGCACGAGGTAATTTCAAAAAACAATCTGAGTAATTGCACTTTTTATTTCGAGTAATACGTTAATAATACACAAGGCTTTTTATCAAGTTTATTCAACTTATATTATAATATAACACGTTATTATATTATATGCGTATTCAATTGTTTGGTAATTCGGTTGTTCTATCTTCGTTTCGCTGATTCCCACAGAGTTGCTGGAAAAGTTGGTGGTGTCAGCGAATTGTGCGAGAGCAGTCGAATAATCATGGCGTTATGTAACCCAGTGGCCTACTGACAAGCAAATTCATTACCTTATGTTCATGACGTTTAGAATGACCAACAAGCTCTCAGCGCCCGAAAACTCTCCCACACTGGGTGCGCTCGAAAAAGCGTCGGTGTTAATCTGTACAGTGTTACTGAGACAGATGTTCCTCAGAGGTGAAACTGTTTCGCAGAGCCATACATTACCGTGATTTTTCCTTTTCTTTCAATTATGTAATAGATCATACGATCAGTTATTTAAATGCTGTCAATTGTTTCAGGTGCGAGTCTGCTTTCGACTTCTCATTATGTATAGCTCGCGGTGGTTGTGCAGAATCACGCTAATTTATATTAGGTGAAAGAGAAGAACAAATTATCTTTATTATTGTAGGAGCGCATTTTTTCTTCAGTTACATGTGAATTTGCATATACAGATGAGCAGTGAAAATGTGAGATGTATGACTGCTCAGGATATTTTTCTTACGGCCTGTAGATTTCTCATTTCACTATGCGTCATAACTACATGAGTCGAAAATTTATTTATGCAAGTATTTTTTTTAAACAATTGTGGTTGCAAAGTTAGGTTGATGAGGCATAGCATAGAAGCTTGTTATACAAAGGAGCGAGGGCAGTATCACTTTTCATTTCTAAACGGTACCAAAGAAAATTAAACGAACGAGCACTAGGTTACATGAAGGTCTGACTTTTTTTCACAAAAGATCACCTGTGAACGGTTCTGCTTGTGAGAACAAGTAATATATGATAGAAAAGACTGTATAGAGGCAACGAAGGTTTTAGTTTAATTCTACAAAAAATATATGTTCGACGAAATTTATTGAACTATCAATCTCAGTGGCAAAGGAAGCAAAAACAGATGGGAGCAATTGTAATGTGATAATTGTGACATTAGAATGAATTGCTATTTTATAAGAGGTTAAAATTGTTTCATGAAAGTGAAATTGAAATCAAACATCGAAATAAAACAATATGAAATATAATATAAAATATAAAAAAAATATGAAAAAATTGTTTCAAGTGAATTTGAGAACCTGATTTTTGTAAAAAGTGCAAATTTTGAAATACTCAGACTAACAACATAATTTATTTAGATATTGGATTTTTTTATAATTTGTAATAATATTATTAATTAATGTTTTTGTGGATACAATGAACGAAATTTAAAATACGAACTCAATGTTTGGAATTTTCAAGAAATTTGAAAAAAAATTTTTTTTTTTGCATTAGACTCACTGAACTATGTATGTTGAAATAATTTATTACACTTTGTCACGTAGATATATTTAAAGTTATATTTGGCACATTCATACATAAACCATTACATAAAGATTGAACTAGAGTAAAAAGGACATTTGGGGGTACTTGTAACATCTCAAATATTGTTGATGAGTTTAAAAATGTTCTGTTTTTTATATCGATATTGTAAATTATTATAACTCAATGAATTCATAGATAAATAAAGACTTTAATAAAAAAAAATTAGGTGTGATCTCTTACTCATATGTCATCATACCCTAATATATAATATCACATTAACCACTTACTTTTTAAATAACATAAGATAATTTTAATTTTCCTTTTTCCACTTTCATACAATTACTGAAAATTTTTTAATAATTTAATTTTGAATATTTTTAGAATTCACATCAAGACATCAAGAAACAATATTCTTCCTCAACATCAAACATTTTTGTAATTTTATTAATAATAAACAATTAGCCCGTCAAAATTATCCGAGATGCTCCTAATAAAAAAAATTTTATTAAAAATAAAAAACAATTTACTGAGAAAAAAAAACGACAGTAAAATGAAATTTTACGAATGTACGAATTTTGTTCACATTAATATTTCATAATGAAACTAAAAATTAACACAGGATGATATAATTATAAAATCGTTTAGTCATCACATGAAATTATGGTTTCAATTATACAAAACAATAAGTTTCATGAAAAAAGTTGGTGTGCTTTAACTCCATTTTTCCTAAAATTTCCATAATCAGTTGCCTAGAGAATTGCCTGGAGAGTAATCGTTGATAATGACAATAATTGCGGTATTGGCTAATAAAGTTATTCGTTGCGTCTTTTTTAGACGTGTTTCACATCTCAATTCTAGAAAACTAGTTTCTCATGAAAATGACGCATCATAAAAGTAGGTGACAAGTGTTTTCCCACGTTCCCTAATAGTTACATGAATATATCAAACTCTTCTTCGCATAGTCTAGGCAACAACAGGATCACATTTTTGTACCTAAACTGTGGATAATTATATTGTCATTTAACAATATGCCCAGGCGACTTTCTCATAATTGGTTTAATTGTCATCTTTCACATATGATACAGTTTGAAGTTTTTTTTATTCCAGACTGTTCCAAGGTGAAGAGAATCAAAGAAAACAAAAGATCCTACACACTTCTAAAACAAATAACTTCACTTAGATTGTTTCATCTCATATAATATCGACTCGTCAGATATTATCGACAGAAAATATATGCAAAATATACGTATTATGTAGCATACATGCAACTATGAATCGAGTATATGTATGCAAACTGCAACAAACTTGAACCGTAAAGGCCATTTAAAGTAACGTCTCTCGACATTGAAAAATACAAGAGTGAACAAGTGAAATTACGTGGTATTTTTTTCTTGTGAATTTTTTCATATGTGACTGACTTCTTGACTTTGATGAACGGTTATAGCTTTTGCACACACGTTAAAGAAACTGTATTTCGATAGAACATTCTATTTAATTTATTTCTACGAGAAATAAATTAATAGAAAATTGTCTGAAGGTACAAGTAAAATTTTATGAAAATATTAATTTTTTTCTCTGCAGGGTTAATAACTTGCTCTTATAATGTGTAACTTTGATATATATATTTTATATCTATCATATATGATCTTGAGTAGAAATTCATATATGGGTACATATTAAATGACATATAAATGAGACTCATATTTATTACCATTCAAAAATATTGATGACGATCCATATATGAAATGAAAATACATTTTATATATATAAATTGTATCTGGTCATATGTATTGTATCTGACATATAAATGAGACTCATATTTATAACCATTCAAAAATATTGATGACGATCCATATATGAAATGAAACTACATTATATATAAATTGTATCTGGTCAATAACCTTCCGGATAAAATAAATGCACCAGTCATCGACAGGTCAAGACTAAGATGTACCAGTCATCGGCATTTTATGTATTTATATAATTGAAGCAATAAAGTATGAAATTTTTATTTGAAAAATCTTTCTCTTTTATTATGATATAAAAAAGGTTTTAATGAGCTTATAATACATAATAAATAAATGTTTGCCATTTTCGTTTTAATTAATTCATTCTAGAAAATTCTGATCACTGGTACATTCCGATGCCTGGTGCAGTTACATTATCAAATTTCATCTGCAACAACAAGAAGACTATGAAAAATATGTTCGCTGTTAGCATAACAGTGTACCATTTTAGGTATGATAATGCGAATTCCGTTTAATCAAATATGTTCAAACATGGAACTGTTTTTGCTGGAGGAATAATTTGAGAGCATGAAAAGGATGACTACACCGATGTTCAGCCAGGTACCCAGTGAATGGTCATTACACAGTGACAACGATAGAAAATAAATTTCAAATGGATAACCATTCACCGAATCTTACATAATTTAGCGACACCGAAACCGGCTATTCACTGGTACATTTACTCCATACGAAATACAAATGAAAATACGAAATTACAGCACCAGCAGACAATTATTTCAGAACGTCACAGTTCCAATCAAACATTTCCTTAACAGACCTTTGGATAACAGCTTGAACAAGTTACACCTTTCAGATAAGAAAAAAAGGAATTTGTTTGTCAGAAAGAAATTCGCACCTCAATTTTCTCGCTGTCGAATTTGTCAAAGAGTTGGTGGAATTTCTCTTCGGACTTTCTCCATTCGTAAGAAATATTTTTGATTAAGCATCACGTTTTTTCCGATAATCGTACAGTCAATTAACATTTTTCGAACAACTTTGGCAAGTTTCTTTTGCCAAAAAATTGGTTTTAAGAAACTATATAAAAAGGCCGAAGGCGAAAATATGTTGATTAATAAAAATGACTCCTCAGTATATGCGCAGCGTCGTGTACAATATCACGTTAATTATTAAAAGCCATCGTCGACTTCTTGAACCTCAACGTCTCACTCGATTGATTTTCTGTGAAAGTAAAATTGGAAGTGTCGATTTTTTTTTTTCGTCAAGACTCGTGCTGCTAAATAAACAATGTATTATAGTAACGAAATGGATCCTTTGCAATTGCACTAATTCGAGCTGTCAATCAACGTTAAATACAAATTATACTTATTATTGGTTGTGTGACTCATGAGTGTCTCACACCTGCTGCACTCGAGTCAGCGATCTAATTGACGAAGACGGGGAAAAAGTAGAGGAAGCAAAGAATGGACCCGGTGATAATCACATATGTACGTATACCGGTTATGGACACTTTCCCCGTACCCGTTAACTAGCACACGTTCGAAAAATTGAACGAATTTCAGTCCGTCTCTTCTTCAAACGTAGGAAGCCGATGTTTTATTCCTATAAAGAGGATTAATTTTTACGAGTAATTGTCACTTTCATTTGTGATTCTTAGTACTAACGTATAAAGAGAAAACGAAATTATATAGTGAAAACGATATTTAGCCTTGAGGTTGGCTGGTGCAAAGCTATAAGGGATATCGCATTTTTTAAACTGAAGGAAAAAAATGGTTCAATCGTTCACACTAAATTTCGAATTCTCGAAAATAATTATTTTTCGAGATAAATCAAATTCTTCCTTATTGTAGCCTCAAATCCATACGAAGAACAACTTAAATGTTGAATCCATTAACATTTTATGATTTATTTCCGACTAAAATTTAACGTACTAAATATATACTTTTACTACTTTTAACGTACTAAAATAATATTCAAATGTTTGATACAATTTACTAGAAAAAATTTTTTTTTTATTCTGTAAAACGATGAGGCAAACAAATTATTTTTTGTTCGCAGTAGAACGTATGTAAAAAATAGGTTACATACATATGTAAAAAAAATATCATACGAAATACGAGATCAAAAATTGAATTTATCACATCAGGGTGAATTGGCACCCTCAACGAAAACTCGGAAATCCGAAGGTCACGTCTGTGGCGCCACTTCTCTCTGGAGAGAAATCGCTTCTTCTGCTACCTACTTGCATAATAAACTATTTATTTGTGAAAAAACAATTCACGACAATGGTTATATG
>JAAMPD010001472.1:23980-35867 GCA_025266255.1 Trissolcus basalis | reverse complement strand
GTATTGGTCCAGATCGTTGTGCATGTGTTTTTGGTTTCACTGGAAAACGGTGTGAAACTGATTATCGAACTGGGCCTTGTTACACCAAACTAAGCAGCAACTTGTGCAGTGCTAGTTTGGAAGGAGTTCTTTGCACGAGACAACTATGTTGCGCAACAGTTGGTAAGGCTTGGGGACATCCTTGTGAAAGGTGTCCTAGTCGACTCGATTGTGAAACGGGTTATCTGAAAACAACACGGGGTGAATGTGTCGGTAAGCAAATATTAATTATTAGAGTATAGTTACTTGTGATGCTTATATGTTATTCAACATTATTTGTATATGATGACATTGTAGATATCAATGAATGTGATGCCATCCCAGGGTTGTGCAAAGGTGGTAAATGTGTCAATACACCTGGATCATTCAGTTGTGAATGCGAAAAAGGTCAAGCGCGAAATCCAGAAAGTAACAGTTGTGAAGATGAAAACGAGTGTGAACAGCAAGGAATTTGTTCGGATGGCCAGTGTGTTAACACTGTTGGTGGATTTTATTGCCTTTGCAATCCTGGCTTCATTCAAAGTCAAGATTCGAAACATTGCATCGGTAAAAGCTTATATTCATTTTCTTATATAGTAATAATAATATGGCAAATAATGAACTTGGTGTGGGTTTGAAGATGGAAGACAAGGTAGCTGTTACCTTTCAATTGGTCCAAATGGAAAGTGTGATAATCAGTTGGATCACCGATTAAGCAAAAAAGATTGCTGTTGCGGCAAGAATATGGGTAGAGGCTGGGGTGATGAATGTTATGTCTGTCCTGTGATTGGAAGCGGTAAGTCAACTTGCTATAGCTTGATATACCGTCGATTGATATATCATGTATATAGAATATCATAATTTTATAGAAAGCTATAAAAAGCTATGCGTCGAGTCTCAAGACTTAATCATTGATGAGTGTTCCCTGCGACCTGACATCTGTGGTCATGGTACATGCTTAGACACCAAAGAAGGCTACGAGTGTAAGTGTCATTTAGGCTATGAAAAAAAGAGAAATGGCCGCTGTGACGATACGGATGAATGTAAATTGGGCTATTGTCAAGGAGGCACTTGCAAAAATACGTTGGGCAGCTTTGTCTGCGACTGTCCACTGGGATTCGTTGTTTCAGCAGACGGCAAATATTGTTCTGGTAAATAATTCGCATTTGTTATTTTGTACAAATTCTCATTCAATGCATCTATTGAATTGTGATTGATTTAATATAGATCATGACGAATGTCAGGACACTGGAATGTGCGCGAACGGCATATGTACCAACATGAATGGATCCTTTCAATGTAAATGCAATGATGGATTCATATTGTCACCATCGCAAAATGCTTGCATAGGTATAGTTATTAATTGATAAATTAATTGAATAATTGAATAATAAATAAATTGAATAAATGAATATTTAATCAATATTGCCCAATTGAATGATCAGACATAGATGAGTGTGCGGAAAATCCTCGCATCTGTCTAAATGGTCGATGTGAAAATACACCAGGATCCTACCGATGCTTGTGTGAGCCTGGTTTTACAGCTTCCAGAGACAATACCTTTTGTGTTGACATGGATGAATGTTCAACAAGTGGTATGTGCAAAAATGGAAAGTGTGTCAATATGGAAGGGTCATTTAAGTGTGTTTGTGACTCTGGCTTCAGGCTGGGTTCTGATCGTAGTCATTGCGAAGGTACGCCTTCATAGTATAACATCAGTTGTTATGTAGTTTCAATCAGACAAATTGATATAACATGAAAAATATCTGTTCCGATAGATATTGATGAGTGTCAGAGCTCACCGTGTCAAGGAGGTCGATGTACAAATGTACAAGGAAGTTACAAGTGTGAATGCAATGCAGGGTTTTATCTCGGGCCTGATGGAAGGACATGTTTAGGTGATACACATAGTTTATTATTGTCATACGCTTTTTTATCATAAACATTGGTTAATAATATTTTATATTTCAGATACTAAAAGGGATTTGTGCTTCTCCGAGTATAAAGACGGCCAATGTTCAAATCCTGCATCAACGGCTGTTACAAAGTCGAGTTGTTGTTGCTGTACAGTGATTTTGGGCAGACCTATGGCTTGGGGAACTAACTGCCAACCTTGTCCCTTGCCGGGTTCAACCGAATTTGATTATTTGTGTCCGCATGGTGCAGGCATGACTTACAACGGAGATGGTACAATTCACAGAGCACGTGTATGACAATGCATTTTTTTCTTCATAAACATTACCCAAATCATTAACCCCTTGTTTCATGTTTTTTGCTTAGATATAAATGAATGTGCTCAAAATCCAAATATATGTATAAATGGAGCTTGCGATAATCTCATGGGCACTTATCGTTGCATTTGTGATCATGGATATGTGGTTGACTCGACGGGAAAAGTTTGTTCAGACATCAATGAATGTGACATCGAAGAATCTCTTTGCACTGGAGGTCAATGTAAAAATACACCAGGAAGCTTTCAGGTTGTAGCACAATTATCATTATGGGTCTGTCTTTTTTTTTTTTTTTTTTTTTAATCTAATAAAACAAGCAACAAAATAGCCATAGCGTTATAGCGTTATTAAACTTGTTGAACCATAATTTAATTATATTTATATCTATTTATTACAGTGCATATGTCCCTCTGGAACTATTTATAACACGAAATCAAAAATGTGTGAAGATGTGGATGAATGTGTCGTGGAATTAGGTCAAGAAGTTTGTATCAATGGTGTTTGCATTAACACTTTTGGCTCATACGAGTGCGAGTGTGCATCTGGCTTCATGCTAGACAATACTGGGCGTGTATGCATAGGTTGGTCTATATAACAATAATTCGTCCTAAATAATTGCTGTTTATTATTTCATGTTTGACTGTAAGATGATTTTTCTAGATAATCGAAGAGGCTCTTGCTGGAGTAAGGTGCACGATGGTCGTTGTGAAAACAGCATGACCAAATTGGCGCTCAAATCTGAATGTTGTTGTTCCGTTGGCTTAGCTTGGGGTAGTCCTTGTGAAATATGCGATCGTTCGACTTGCGAATGTGATGAGGGATACGCTAAATTGGATGGCAAAACTTGCGTTGATATTGATGAATGCGAATTGGATGCGAGTATTTGCAAAGGGGGCACCTGCGTCAACATTGAAGGTTCTTATCGGTGCGAATGTCCCCCGGGACTCATTTTGGACCCAACGCGTAAGACCCAATCTAATAATATTAGTAATTCTATTAAAATTATTATTAAATTGTTATATAGACAATAATTATATTTAACAGACGCAACATGTATTGATGTGAGAGAAGAAAATTGTTTCATGGAACATAGACATGGACGTTGCTTCAGTCCCATCGAGGGTAGATATTCTAAGAGCAAATGCTGCTGTTCAGTTGGTCGTGCTTGGGGTAATGGCAAATGCGAAGTCTGTCCCAAGCTTGGTACTCGTGCTTTCGCAGAATTGTGCCCTAGAGGAGCTGGTTTTGGTGACAAACAAGACATTAATGAATGTGTCGAATTCCCTGACATTTGTAAGAATGGAAGATGTAAGAATACCATGGGAAGCTACACGTGCCGATGTAATCAAGGATATGTATTGAATGAAAACCGACTCGGTTGCAATGGTGCGCATATTAAAGTTTCTATCATTTTGTTCAATGATATGATATATATTTTATATATATATATTGTGCTAAAATAATTAAAAAAAAAAAAACCTTCGATACATTCTATGAATGCATATTATTTCATTATGTAGAATGAATTTAAAAATAATTGACACTGCAATTCTAGACATTGATGAATGCGGAATACTGTTTGGAGTTTGCGGAAATGGAACCTGCAGAAATACTCCGGGTCATTTTGAATGTGATTGTAATCCCGGGTACAGAAGTAGTGACATCATGAAAGTTTGCATGGGTATGTTAAAACATTATTTATGCCATGCATCTCTATTGAAGAAACTATAATGTATCGTGAAAATAAAAAAAATTATGGTTATGACACGCATTTCAGATATAAACGAATGCAACGAAACTCCTGGACTCTGTCGTGGAGGAACGTGCGTTAATACAGATGGAAGTTTCGACTGTCTTTGTCCTTCAGGTCACGAGCTAGCCCCTGACAAGCAGTCATGCAAAGATATCGACGAATGTTCGAGAACAAGCGGCATCTGCTCAAATGGCGCGTGCGAAAACATGATGGGAACTTATCAGTGTATATGCGATGATGGCTTTCGTCAGATGTCTTCGAAAACTCATTGCGAAGATATAAACGAGTGTTTGGAAAATAACGCAGGTTGTGAGGAAGGTTGCGTTAATACGCCCGGTAGTTTTTATTGTACTTGCAGGTATATTCAATCAATCAGAGAAGTTGTGTTAAAAACTACATGAAAAAGCAACAATTTTTATTTCTCAAATGAAATATTTACCACTATTTTCTGTAATACTCAACAATGGCAATAATTTTGTACAGACCTGGCTCTAGTCTTAATCCTGATGGTCGGTCCTGTTCGGACATTGATGAATGTAAAGAAAATCCACGTATTTGTAATGGAGGCGATTGTACAAACCTTCGACATGGATATGCTTGCACCTGTAGGGATGGCTTGCTGATTAGTAAAGAAGGCAGTACTTGTGTGGGTGAGTGGCATAATATCTATTTGTCCAAAAATAACACTTGTGACACTAACTTGAATCAAATAAATTTTTTATATTCAACAAAAATACATTTAATTGAATATTTAAGATATCGATGAATGTATCACTCATGCTGGAATTTGCGGCTATGGGGAGTGCCAAAACACAATTGGATCATTTGAGTGTCGTTGTGAGGATGGTTACTCTGTAAAACCACAACAAGGCCCTGCTTGCACCGACGACGACGAGTGCATGCTCAATGCATATTCGTGCAGTGAGTTTGCAGAATGCCGAAACACCGCTGGATCATACGAGTGCACTTGCCATAGTGGTTTCATTGGAAATGGCATAGAGTGCAGAGACATAAACGAGTGTTTGATGAATAACGGAGGATGTGATTCTAATGCCCAATGTATCAATACAGAAGGATCTTTTAAAGTAATATTTTTTCCACAAACACATTTTTCATTCAACTTTCAATAATTTTATTTAATCTCATTGTTATCGTTATTATTCTCTGTTACTATTCTGTGACTGACTTGTGGTAAAAATGAGACATGAAAAATATGAAAACGATATATGGATATTACCAAAAGTCACACAGTATATACATATACTCATAAACGATTACTAAACGATGATGATACAATAATAGTGTGTCTGCGATGCTGGATTTCGAGGTGATGGCTATTCATGCAAAGATATAGATGAGTGTGCAGAAGATACCAGTCTTTGTGAAAACGGCCGCTGTCTGAATTATCCGGGTTCATTCCGGTGTGAATGCGATATGGGATTTGTTCATCCCGATGAAAATAACGAGCAAGCTTGCGTTGATATCGACGAATGTGAATTATTCAGTAATCTTTGCGTAAATGGTAGATGTGAGAATGTCTTTGGCATGTTTCGCTGCGAGTGTAACGAAGGTTACAAACTTGATGGCTCTGGCGGTAATTGCACAGACATTAATGAGTGTGAAAATCCTCAGTCATGTCAGTACGGCACGTGTATTAACACACGCGGAAAATACATTTGTCAATGCCCACCAGATTATGAGTTGGTCCCAGCTGGCAATGCATGTATCGGTAAGTCATTTATGTTTTATTATGCATATACATATACACTCAACTCTCCTCTACAGGTCTGAACTGAAATTTTCCGCACTCTGCTAGCGGTCATCTACTCCCTTCAACTCAGCTTCTCTCCACCACTGCGAATCGCCCAAGCGCAACTGCCGAATACCAAAGCGCGTAAAATAGTAAAATAAATAAAAATATTAGGGTCAATACAATTTAGTCATTCTTTAACGTGTGTTGCCATTGTTTATCAAGCTTGTGGGGAGTAGGGGACCCGTAGCGGAGCCTTATTTTTACCGCTTCGTATAGAGGAGAGTGGACCGTACGCGAAAAGACCGGTAGGAGAGTTGAGTGTGTATATATATATATATATAACAAAGAGAGAGAGAGAGGGAGAGAAAAACAATATCTGTTTGTATTGAATCGTTGTAGATAGAAGAAAATCAATTTGCTACGCCGGAGATTATTATCCTGATGGTCGACCTCGGTGTTCATTCGATATCCTATCATCTGTAAATAGAGCGACATGTTGTTGTAGCGTTGGTAATGCATGGGGTCCTCGTTGCGAGCCTTGTCCAAAGCAAGGCACAAAGCAATTCGAACAACTTTGTCCTGGAGGCTCGGGCTATGCTCCTAATCAGCAAACTGTTATTCTTGAAGATATCAACGAGTGTGAAGAACATTATGAAACAGTCTGTTTGAACGGACACTGCACCAATACTTTTGGTAGCTTTATGTGTTCTTGCAACGAAGGTTTTGTTTTGGATCAACATAAGATTAGTTGTATTGGTAAGTTGACAATAGCTCGTTATACATATAATCTAAATTTATTATTGAAACTATTATTTTATTTAGATATTGACGAATGCGCTTTGCATCCGAATATTTGCGGAGTTGGAATTTGCGTAAACGACAAGGGCAAGTATCACTGTGAATGTCCTGAGGGTTACATGACTATGCCAGGTGGTAGTAAGTACATTTTTGCTATATTCTCTATTATCTATACATGGGGGAGTACAATCTTTCAAGATTGTTTCTTTTTTTAACAGAGGAATGTGTCGACATGAGGAAAGAAACTTGTTATACAAGTTACAAAGCAGGTGAATGTTTAAATCCTATGATGCATCCACAAACAAAGATGCTCTGTTGCTGTTCGATGGGTGCAGCCTGGGGAAATCCCTGTGAAAGATGTCCAACCGAAACAAGTCGTATGTCTACTTCAAAATAGTAATAAATTAGCAATAATTGAATCATCATCATCGTTATTATTATTATTATTATTATTATTATTATTATTATTATTATCATTATTATTATTGTTGACGCGTTCTAACAGGTGAGCATGAAATTCTTTGCGGCATGGTGCCGGGTCAAATAATGAATCCCATAACGAACCACTCAGAAGAAATAGATGAGTGTTTATTAATGCCTACGATGTGCACGCATGGGCGTTGTATCAATACACCTGGCAGCTTCGAGTGTCGTTGCGACATGGGTTACACTTACGATGAGGCATCGCATCAATGCATCGATCAAAATGAGTGCCAACAAGTGCCAAGTCCTTGTTCTGGTAATGCTCAATGCATCAATCGACAAGGATATTTTGAATGTGTATGCCCTCTTGGATACATCCTAAGTCCGAACAAGCGCGATTGCGTAGATGTTGATGAGTGTTTTGAAAGAACAGGCCTTTGTGCAAATGGAGTTTGCAACAACTTTCAAGGTAGCTTTCAGTGTGCTTGTCACCCAGGTTTTGCATTAACAAGAAATAGAGATGCTTGCGTTGATGTGGATGAATGCCAACGTCATGCCAACGTTTGCAACAACGGCACTTGTATTAATACACTAGGCTCTTACAAATGCGAATGCTACGATGGTTTTAAACTCAGTAACAACAATGACTGCATTGGTAAGCGAAATACAATATAATATTATATATTCATAAATTCATTTACAATTCATGTCAATTTATTTCTCTGATCAGATGTAGATGAGTGCAGGATAATGCCATTTTTATGTAGAAACGGTCGATGTCGTAACACAGTTGGTTCGTTCTACTGTGAATGCGCTGATGGTTATGTTTTAGCACAAGATGCTCAGCATTGTAGGGACATAGATGAGTGTCGTGAGGTAAAACAATCTTTTTAATTAAATGTGTGTTTTGAATATATATTAATATTATAATATTAAGGAATTGAACTTGTTGTTAATCTGTTGAATCAGGTATCTGGTTTGTGCCCATCTCCCGGTAAATGCCAAAATTTGATGGGTTCTTACATTTGTTCGTGTCCCCCAGGATTTGAATTGGATCGTGAAAAGAAGCTATGCTTCGGTATGTGTCATTGAGATATTGTAACAAACACTCTTGATTTATATAATTATTCATATTCATATTATACTTTGACTCTACTTGTTTGTCATGTTATATAGATATAGACGAATGTGCAGTTAGTCGTGACATTTGTGACAATGGTCAGTGTATCAATACCGAAGGTGGTGTTATCTGTGAATGCCCGATTGGATTCAAGTTGAGTGAAAAACCTAACATTTTGAAATGCATTGATATAAGAGAAGATAATTGTTACGATGAATACCGATATGGAATGTGTAGTGCTCCTAGATTAGGATTACTCACAAAAAAACATTGCTGCTGTACAATGGGTAAAGCCTGGGGTAAAAATTGCGAAAGGTGTCCTAACGATGGAACTGGTAATAAACATATGTCTTTCATAAAAACTATTATTTTCATTCCGATTTATACAAATCAGACAATTTTTACATCACCGCAGAGATTGTTAATTATGTTTAAACGTGTTACAGAAGAGTTTACAAAA
Organism: Trissolcus basalis; assembly: GCA_025266255.1. NCBI lineage: Eukaryota > Metazoa > Arthropoda > Insecta > Hymenoptera > Scelionidae > Trissolcus > Trissolcus basalis. The sequence goes on along the minus strand of JAAMPD010001472.1, from coordinate 27,311 downwards.
TTATGTCCAGAAGGCCCAGGTCGCGATGATACTGGCATTGACTTGAATGAATGTCTGTTTATGACAGATATATGTGCTGGTGGAGATTGCATAAATACTGACGGTTCATTTCGTTGCGAGTGTCCAACTGGTTACGTCTTAGACAGTACAGAGACCATTTGTATAGATCAAAATGAATGTATGATGAATCCAAACATTTGTATGAATGGAACCTGTACTAATCTCAAAGGCGGATTCGAATGTTCTTGCAATGATGGATTTACTCCTGGAGTCAATCAAATTTGCGAGGATGTTAATGAGTGTGTTGAAATGGGCAACACATGTGCATTCAGGTGCCACAATACACCTGGTTCTTTCAAGTGTTTATGCCCTTATGGATATATTCTTGCACCAGATGGAAGACACTGCATCGGTACGTTTTCCATTCTTTTAAATATCAATGTTTTATCATCATCTATTCAAAACCAAATCTATTATTTTCATTCATAACTTTGTGCTTTGTGGATGACAGATGTAGATGAATGCGCCTATCCATCCAATAATTGTAAATTTCAATGCAAAAATCTCATTGGCTCATTTATGTGTATTTGCCCGCCTGGTTATCAGCAAATAGGAACTGGCGACAACTGCAAAGATATCGATGAATGTTCTTTAAATTCTGGGCTTTGTCGAAATGGCCGATGTATCAATTTAGAAGGTAGTTATCAATGCCGATGCTACGATGGATTCCAATTGAGCGAAGATGGAAAAGCTTGTATAGGTAAATCAATTTTTAATTGATAAATCAATAATTAACAATCATGCTAAAAGTTTTTTTCAATATATCTGTCCGGTCCCTATCAAATTTCCGATCTTATAATCTGTCTTTTAAAATTTAGATATTTATTATCCTTCTTTTTTTTGACATGTCACATGTCTTAATTTGATTTTTAATATCAAACAAGAATTGACAAGAAGCCAAGAATGATGAAGCATATTTTATTTTAGTAAAAAAAAAAAAAAAAAAAAAAAAAAAATAGCTTTACTGACAAAGAGAACATCAGGCATATTTTGTACAATTAGTCGTACTTTGAATTGGTAACAATAAGGACAGGTTATATAAAGTCATCATCGGTCATGTTAGTGGACAGGTATTGAAGGTATTGTTGTTGTATTCGCTCATCTTAATTCATTCAAGATCGACGAGTCGGTTATTGTTATCTTCAAATGATAAATGGCCGCTGTCCAGCACGATTGTCTGAGCTTCGAACGGTTACCAAAGCTGATTGTTGTTGTACAATGGGAACTGCTTGGGGAACCAAGTGTGAAATCTGCCCTTCCAAAGATACAGAATCTTATAAAGAACTTTGTTTGGATAAAGGTTTTTCAGTCAATGGTCAAGGTAAATGATATTTCAATTATACAATAACAGTTCATTTATCTTTCATCAAGAGACACAAAATTTTTTTAATATCGCCGCCAAAATAGTATTTCATATTTTACTATATGCTATATAGTAAAAATTCGTCAAAAAAACTCAAAATGTCATATTTTGTTAAAAAATACCAAAATTTAGTGGAATTATGATAAATAATTTCAGAAATAACATTTTTTTTTAATTTTAGATATTGATGAATGTGAAACTATACCGGATCTTTGCAAAAATGGTATTTGCGTTAATACTTTAGGCTCTTATCGATGTATATGTGACAAAGGATACAAGGTTGACAAATCAGGAATAAATTGTTATGGTAAGTTTATATACATATGAGCTTGAATACTATATTCAAAAATCATGGGATGCTGATCGGGAAATAAATCCTTCAATAGGTATACTTTATGCAGTTTGTGAGTACGTATCACAACTCGAATATACTTGTTAATATTAAATATTTTTATATAATAATTCAAATTCGAAATGATTATATTGTATCTTTAAAACGATATCATGTACTGTTTTCGTTTTAGCTTCTGGTTATGCAATTGCCAGACATTAAAATGAAATTAATTCCAAAGTTACATGATTTGTTAACTTTGAAATTTTCGCATATCAAAGAGCAATTAATAACATATTATTTGATTGTAGATATTAATGAATGTNAATCTGACGCAAAATCCTGTGAATACCATTGTCAGAACACAGAGGGAAGTTTCATTTGTTCATGTCCGATCGGTTATGTACTGAACCCTGACGGCTTCTCTTGCAGAGATTTAGATGAATGCACAACCGGTAATCATCTTTGTCAGCATAATTGTATCAACACTCTTGGAAGTTATACTTGTGAATGTCGTGAAGGTTACAGTCAACATGGAGATGGTTGTCATGGTATTTAGCAATTCCCAAAAAATCACATTGTAATGCATTTCTATGTATTGTGGATTAACTTTTTTTTTTTTTTTTTTAGATATCAATGAATGCGAATTGGATGGTTGCTGTCCAAAACCAGGCACATGTATCAACACATTGGGCAGTTTCAAATGTATCTGTCCCAGAGGTTTTAAACTTGATGAATCTGGTAAATTTTGTCTTGACCAAAATGAGTGTGCAGATGATTCCTCTTGCGAACATGGCTGTCAAGTATATAAATTATTAATATCTATTCTGATTGCAATTTATTTTTAACAGTTCATTGTTCAATATGTTTTTTCTTTTTAGAATCTCATGGGTAGCTATCGCTGCGGCTGTCCTAGTGGTTATATACAACATCTTTATTATAATCAGTGTATTGACGAGAATGAATGTAACAATTCTCCTTGTGGTGAAACTCCCTGTATCAACACTCTTGGAAGCTACAAATGTGGTTGTGTCGATGGTTATGAATTTGATGACAATTTACTTATTTGTGTACAAGTAAGAATTCCCATAAATTATCGGAGCAAATAAATAGTTCTTTTTTTTTCTACTTGAAAAATCATTTGTTTATTTTTTATAGATAAGTAATGCATGTATTGGTAGTCCTTGTGCTTTTGGATGCACGCCAAATAGACCGGGAGGCTTTATTTGTGGATGTCCAACTGGATATCGACGCATTGGACAGGTTTGAGAGAACGAATTTCATAATTAAACTAAGAAATCTTGGAAAAAAAGTAATAATTTATTAGTGGTCATGTGAATATAAAATTATAATAGATTATTATTTTTATCACAGGGACATTGTTTATCGACCATAACTCCAATTGCTCAAGATAATGGTGACGATGAAATTAGTAATGTTCCAACATATGCCATTGACCGTGACGACTATCATTCAAATTTCTCTCCTGACGATAAGATTATATCTACTGAAGGTTGCTTCTCTTGTAAGGTAATCAAATATTTGTAAAGACATTATGCCAATCAAAAAAAAAAAAA
>JAAMPD010001472.1:0-23963 GCA_025266255.1 Trissolcus basalis | reverse complement strand
AAAAAAAAAAAAAAAAAGTAAAACCGAAATATAATAATAATATTTATTCAGAGTAAATTTAATGACATTTATTGATGTTTTCAATGAAACATCAATAATTAATTAATGTTTTATGTAGAAAATGCTTATTCAATATTTTATTTGTATTATAATTTGGATTCTAGATTAATCAGGATACAAAAAATCAAGATGATATGGACGCACAGCCTGCTTTACCATCGATTAAGTTGAATGTTAAAACTCAACAGCGGGGGAAACGTTCATTTAACACCACTGAAATTTCGAAGTTAACCAATTACATTCATTACAATTTAACAATAAGTATTTTACAGTCAGCACACAAAAGAAGAATTATTAAGCTACAACCATCTCGCAAAGTAAATAGCTTATTTGTATATACAACATATTTAGCCGAAATATTTGACTTATCTTTTTCTTTTCGCTTTGCAGGATGTGATTTCAGAATACGTCATTGCTCAAGGAAATGAAGACAATATTTTTGGAATAATGGAAAATCAAAATGTTTGGGAGTTATATTTCAAGAAACGTGTGCCCGCACCAAGATCTTTTAACTTAGAAATAATAAATGTTTCGAAAGAAACATCTATAAGAAATAATAATGTTTCAAAAACAAACAATTCATTCGAATTCTATTCGACAAGATCTCTCGACATGAAGGTACACATTGACGTTACCAAATAGATGACAGAATATGACGCTTAATGTAAGTCAATCATTAATAGTATTGTGTACATTATCGTTGAATAATTTTGTATACAAACAATTTATAAAGATATTGTAATTTATACATTAAAACAAATTGATTGTGCATTTGTAAAATTATTATCTGTGAAAGCCATTGAGCCAACATGTATTAAATTTTAGCCAAAAGTATATTTAGTTTAATGACTGAAGTGTGAATGTTTTAGTGTAATATAATGAGATGCTTCGTAAATAGTTTTATTAATGATTACTTTTTTGTTATCTTTGGTGAACTTACTTATAACAACTCGCGTAGACTTAAATTAAATAATAATTGCAATCACTCAGTCAACTTTTGATTGTTATATTTTCATCTCTTTATTTGCTTATACTGGTACAAATGTAGTCCAAAATAAAAAAAATTGGAAATAATATTTCTTTTATAATTAATTTGGTTTTTTATAAATCGCTGATAATGATGATAAACAATCAATTAATAAACAATCTTATACAACACGTAATAAAAAATATATATATCAAATAATGCATGATATAATCATACTTTTCAATATGATTGATGACGGTTGGCTCTGTTAGCACTATAGTTTTGTTTTTATTACAAATTGTCTTTGCTACAAAAACATGTACTGATAAGGACAATAGATACAAAACTTTGTATACAATGTGCTGGCTTAAATATAAAATGAAGTTTGTATAGGCGATTATATAGTCTTGGAATTTGAGCATGCAACGACATTATTCCTGTTCTCTACTTGTTAGTTCAGAAATATGTTGAATTTCATCTATGGCAAATTTGAAAACAAACAAAAAATCTTATCTTAGCTTCAATACAGGGCAGTGACAGCAATATACTAAATATCAGTTTTTTTTATCGTTAATTGATCGCAAAAAAATGTTGTCCATGTTATTATTATCCATAAGATTATCGTTATTTTATCATTATTATTAATTAATTATAATTATTATTATGATGATGGTGATGATTATTGTTATTATAACCATTATTACTATTATTATTATTATTATTATTATTACTATTATAATTATTATTATTATCATAATCACCGTGTTACAAATAGAAGGTATTGCTTGTTGATTAAATCACGAATCACATTCGAAAATATCTATTTACAGTTGTTTTTTCGTAGTTGAAAACAAAAAAGAAAAGAAAACATTTTTTCAAAGTAGACATTTTATCGAAACGTAAAAAAAGCTAACAGCGATGCTTTCATAAGGTATACTAAACGTCTTTAGATTTTCATATTGAATCAAATCAAATTACATAAAGAAAGGCTGTAAAAATAATTTATATTCATCATTCGCTACTTGAGACTACTAATTACAAACTTTGGCATAGTTCAAGTATATTAAATACTCTGATTTTATACAAAAGACTGAATAAAATCCAATAAAATCTACTTTGCAGACTCTTTTTTTTTTTTGTCACAACTACCCTACTACATAAAATATGACCTCTCATATAGCCCATACATAAAATTCGACTTTACACAAAATGATCTGCATAAATAACATATTTCTTTATAAAAACGGATTCGTTTCATTACAAAAAGGTACATTATTAACGATGTTTCTTAATTGCTTAAATATGTATATATGTATATATATATATACATATACAAGTGTGCGATTCGACATCAACGTCACAGCGTTCCAGAAAAATATAAATTTTTCTATAAATGGTTTATTTATTGAAATTATAATATGCAAATTGTACAATTGTTGAATAAACACTAAGTGTTGAAAAATAAATTAGTTGATCAAGTGTTTTGTGGGATAATTATGCCACGCTGGCTATCGCCGCCACGCGATGCTTTCGTACTAGCTGTCGGAGCTTGATGGAGAGTCGGTTTCCTCGGTCTGCGTGGCGACGTTCCGGTTTCACGTATTCATTGCATCAACGCAGCCAACTACGTGGCGCGAATCCCAGCGCAACGGTGGAGGAGTGATAGTCAATGAAAGCGTTGAACATCGTGCCATCGATGAATGGTCTATCGAACAATTTTCTAAACCTATAATTCAATTAATAGTTATACATTTTTCATCCAATTCGTTTCAGAAATATCAATAATTCGATTCAATGTTATTCTAAATAGGCCATGCACAAATTTTTCGACCCTTTGAAAGAGATTACAAATTTTTCCTCTCAATTAGAACATTGTTAAACATCAAAAAGAAAAAAGAAAAAAAAACATATCAATGCGGCTGCTTTATGAATGGCGTAACAAATTTTTTAGCTTTTCCGTTGTAAGGTTCATCGAACCAGTAGCAATCATTTTCTATCTATTCGATGCAAATCTCGAATTTCAAGCAGGTTGTTATTTTCTTTATATAGGCATATAATTGTAAATACGCGATGTATTTTAAAACCAACTTTCAAGTTGAATGTCTTATATATTCATTTTACCTTATTTGTTTTTCATTAGAGAAGATTGTTTTTCTTCATGGCTTACAAAATATGTTTTGACTATTCATATTATATTTACATAAAATTTGACTAAATTAAATGAGAATTAATCTATTTCCATCTGTTACAAAGTTTGCATTAAACCCGTAGTGTATGTTATGGTAATAAAAACTTTGCAATGAGTGAGAATACACAAAGTTTACGTTAACATTTGTCAACAACCAGTGCTAGATTTGGATAAAACTAATTATTATTGTTGCTTATTTTCATGTGTAACGCGATGGATGCCACGCCCGGTTAGAAGGTACGATACGCAACCGCGGTACGAGCACAACCCAGGTGTCAGTCGCTCGATGTTAGGAGCTTGCCTGTTTAATTCCAGTAAACGAGTAAATCGGCAGAACCAACTTCGAGGGGCTTGTATAAGGATTCGCTGTCCGGTAACGGCATTCGGAATAGTTACACGAACAACTAACGTCTCTATATAAGACCCGGGCTTGCAGTACCAAAGAATGTGAGTAAGAAGAAATAAAGGATAAAGCAGACTTTGAGTAAACTGTTCGAATGTGATTTTTGCACTAGTAACAATTTCACTAGGATAAATTTCATTTTACGTTTGTATTTTTGTTAAAATTATTTAATTTATAAAAATTCAAATCAATATAATCTTATAACACTGTGATCTGCAACTCCTGTTTCGACCTGCTGCGTTATTAGTTCATTTGAATTTAATTAAAAATTTTCGACCAACGATGTTTGTGGTTTCTTTTTCCTTTGGATAAACATGAAAAGTGTATTAATAATGGGATATTGTTTAAAAAAGAAATTTCATTAAAAATGCTATTATTATTACAGATGTACGAAATAATGAAGGAACGATGTAAATCATCATTATTGGCGATTGATTCAGTTGAATTAGTTTGACAAGTCGAGCTCAAAACTAGATTCCCGTTGCTCGTTAGCACACAAAAAAGAATCGATACCCTTAATTCGTATATACAGAAAAGCTGATTGTACTTTTTATCAGCCTGGACTAAAATGTGTAACAAATTTTTATTTTGTCGCACGAAATCGTGTTTTTGTCCGCTCAGCCGTTTAGTTTTGTTTCGAATGTTCGTTTTACGTGTGATTTGTTACTGATGTCAGTCTTTAATTGAACCTACTACAAAAAAAAAAAAGAAAAAAAACCTCTTATCGTTTTGTTCTTTAACGATTTACACAAAGCATTTGTGTAATTTTCCTGATTGATGTTTTATTCAAATGATATGAAATGTTAACCTGATAAATCCAATCCACCTAAACTGCATATATCGAGACCTCCTGTGCTCGTGGCGCAGCAGTGATTTTTAGGTCCCAAGGGTTTTTGTCTGCATAAAATCTGAAAATTATTTTGAAATCGCACAGTTAAACTTTTGAAAGAAGAGAACAAAGTTTTTGTGTTCTAACTAAACAAACATGACATTCTTCCGATTGATGTCGTTTGTTTGCTTGTATATATTTGAGAAGTAACTCTATACAAGATTTTTCGTTGTATATAGCAATCAAAGTACATTGACATTGATAATGCTATGTGCAAGAAAACGGTTCGCTTGCTCTTTCGTTGCACATTTTGACAAAAATAGGATGTACTTATCATATTTTATTGTTGAATAAAATTTTTGTTATAAAACTAACATTCATGGCCCCACACTTTTCAAGTTAACTGTCGCAGTTGTATTATCGTTCGGCAGGACTTGTTCCATTATGTAATTTTTTGGTGGCTTTCTTATTTCCATTTCAAAAATTGCGTGCACACACACACACACACACACACACGAAGAGAATACTTATACTTTTCTTTTATAGTGCTATATTTTATCAAAGTTTTTATTCTTTTTATTTCATTGCCTTTAGACTGAAAATTTTGTTATATGTTCATAATGTATTTGACCCACAATCCCTGAGTGTTATTGATTCGAACGACCTTCAGTTGTTCGAATGTTGAACATTTTTCGTTCGTTGAGTGGCTTGGAAGCAAAAACGGATAACTCTATTCTTTAATTTAAAAAAAAATCGAATTCTTAAAATTTCTACGCTTTAGACATATATATCTTTTGTTATAATGTTAAATTCTCTTCTCTATATATACAAATGGCAGAGATATATCTTATTAGTATGCTTTCATAACCGATGCTATGAGAATAATTGGAATTTATACAATTTATACAAGTTTTATTATTTGAGATTTTGAATGTTGAGTTTTTAGTTTTATAAATCGATATGAAATTTATATAGATGAAACATTGAAAACTGAATATAGATTGATTTGAAATATAATATGTGAGTGATAGATATTAAGAGAAAATGGGAAATCTCACTTTTGTATAGAGTAATTCTCTAGAGATGCGACGAAAGTGGTTATTGAGTAGCCAGTAAAGAAAGGGGTTCCAAAAGCTGTTGGATAAAGCTAGCCACGTAGCGAGGAAGTCAAGGAATGGCGGTGGTTTGCTTCCAGTGCACGCTGCCACAACTTCCTGAATGGTCCAGGGTGTGACCATCACAATGAATCCAAGGCTCATCGCTGCCATTGTTCGTGATGCCGCAGTCGACAAACGTCTCTCATGTGCCACAAACTGCAATACGACATAACACGTTCAAGATTATATTTTATACAAGTATTTTCAGTTCGTCAACGACATCACAAACATTTTTTATTTTTATTTGTAATCCACATTCATTTCAACAGAAATATATACTCATTTCTATAATTATTATCATATATAATCACACTTTGTGTAATAGTTTTATCGCTCATTGGATATATCTAGACGGATGAAAACTATGACTTTCGCACATAATCCAACTACATTTTCAGAGCGTCTACAAACTTATCACGCTACGTTAACCACGTCAACTCGGTTCACTGTTGCAGTCGTTAAGTTTAAAATTTTCATGCACATCAAGTCGGATTAATGGTCTTGAAGAAGAGATCACACCCGTGTGGCCACCGATTCAAACAAAAGTTTTATAAAAAAAAAAAAAAAAAAACACCCTCATTATATATCACCCTCTGATGTTATTTATCATTCATTGAAATATATATTCTATTAGAGTCATAAACATTCCACTCACTTTACACACACGTTCGGTACTCGTGGCACAAAAATTCTCATCCACGACAACAGGCAATCATTATACTCAAGAAATTGCCAATTTCCTGTACACGAATCCGATATGGATTTTTGTGGCTTCATTTCTCCAACATATATATACTTTGTTAAAATCCCGCTCGTCTTATTTACGATGTAATCTTCATTTAGAACAATGTAATCTAGACGCTCTATTGCCATTAAGATCAATTTCTGTACGACATGTGATGTCATCATGTTTTTTAACGTTTCGTTTTCGTTAATCCACAACCATCTTCATTAATGCTTTCTTTTTACAATTTTTAAAAATTCTAACTAGATATATGTCAACAAATTTTAACAATCACCTTCAAACTGATTCAATGATCTTTGTTTTTATTTGTCTTTAAAATAAAGAAATGTTGGATCTGTTAGAACAATAATTCATGGGGCATCTTGTTTAAACTTTCATAAAAAAAACTCACAATCAATTATCATTTTTTTCATTGTTATAACAAATCACCTCAATTATTCCTTCTTTTTTTTAATGTTGCAGTTTTGCGTTTGTTAATATAGGCATACACAAGAATGTAAGCAAGTTTTTTTTTAACTTTAATATTATATATAGGAATATTTTGTCGCCGTGCTATTAATTGATGTTGTTATATTATATTATTACCATTATTATTATTATAAGGGTTTGTTTGTGTTAACATTATTCAGTCTGTTTAAGAAAAAATAACATTATATTATGATACTTATGGTAGTTCCTTGTTTGATCGATTCATCAGTTTTAAAGACGTTTTCTACAACTTTACTGATCTTGACGTGAGCCGGTAATTGCTGGTCTTCCGTTCACCGGTTCAGCCTATACCGCGCTGCAGATTACTTCTGTATATATACAAACGAGCTATTTCGTTTTTCTCCTTTTCTAACGGACGAGAGAAGAAAAATTTATCTTTTCTCAACTCAATTGGAACAATTTCCCGACGAGCAATGATTTATTTTTTTATTTCAACCTACTATATGAAAAATCGTTCAAGGCATATCTTCTGTGCTGTAGTATATATTTAAAAATGAAACGTAATTTTGTATCATAATTTGTACAGTTCAAACGAGTTTAATACCATTTTCTCTTTCATTAATAATATAGGCTATTTCAAGTTATATATATAAAAGTAGACTGAAATTCGACTCCTTATTTCATACTTGTTACAAACTAAATTGATATAGCAAGATACATAGGTTACAACTGTGTAATAACCTGGAATACATTTTGACAATAATCAATAGTTACTGTGCGCGTATTTTAGAGTAATAAATTGAAGTTGAAAATGAGGATTAAAACTTTTGTCTTTTGTAATTTTCTGTGAAAAAGAGGTTAGCGTAAGAATGATAACAAGGGAATGCTGCAGGGCGCGTTTACAAGGTTGGGTGTTGCCGAGCGACGAAGCGGCAAAGAAATGCTATAGGCTATTGTCAAGATAAATGCGATTCTACAGGGCGGCGTGTGCCGGTGACGCGGAAAGAGGTATGAGGGAGGGTAAAAATATTGTTTGTCGCGGAAACTGGGTTGAACGAAAAAGGCCAAGCTTGGTGTGTCGAATTTCGGCATTCACGAAAATTCGTTTGACAAAAAAAAGCTAAGAGGAAACTTGTGATTCATGACATTGAGAGAAAAAAAAAAAAAAACAAACAAACAAACAAAAAAATTAACTTTATAATCTTTGCGATAATAGAAATCATAAAATTTCGATTGCATTTTTGGAATTCAAATTGTAATTTAATGATTTTAAATATTATTCATCGTTTTGTTATCATATCGAATTGTCACTTACATGAAAGTATATCACGTGTTGGATTACTCATATGATGTCGACCCGCGTTTTGCTCAGATCATCAACATTATACACGACCTTTTCATCCGTATGAAATTTACTCTATCATATCCTTTGTGGCGAATATTCCTACATTGAAATATTTTAAATATTTTTGAGTTAGTTTAATGCTGCATTTTCCAATGTGCAGTTCCAAGTTGTTAATTTGTACACTGGTTTATATTTTAGTAAAGTTTTTGGAAATTAGAAGATTCTTCTAAGAGTACTGTGCAACACACAGAATAAATTTTATGAATCATACAATACAAGATTTCCGACACAGGGCTTACGTTGCCTAATGCGGGAAAACTTATGTACACTATAGGTCAGCAAGCTCTCACGTCTTAACTTTTACCCATTGGTTGACGTCACGTTGATTTCGTGCAATATCAGTGCGAAACTTTATACGGATTTGTTATTAAAAATAATACTCACTTTATCTATATGTCCATCGGTAATGACTTCTGGAGTGTTTAAACAGACCACCCTTTTTAATCGCAGTTTATTGACATGAAATGCTGAGCCGTAACAGTACATTAGTACCATGGTCGTAGGAAAATAAAAACAACAGCAGGCCAATATCCTGAAAATAAATACAAAATTATGTACATTACACACTGTGCTCTTCAAATTATATTTCAACAATCCTACAAATTTGTATATTATCGGCACAATCTCTTGTTATATATTACAAAGAGTTTCGTGGTACAAAAGTTTCAAAAGTATAGGTGTTTTAAAAATAGTGAGATCACGTCGTTATAGTGATACCCATTTTTTTCATGAAAATCAACGTCAGCTGTTGTAAATCTAAATACGGAGAAGAGCAAAATTCTAGAGAATTGACAGAATTGAATTCATCCTGCGCACTACAAAAACGAATACTCATTGTTTATTTATGAAAAACAAAACATTAATTCTGTATGATGTAAAATAAAAGAGCCCCACGCATTGTTGATAGATATCTTATATATTCTTTTTTAATATAGTAGATAAATTGAATGAAATGAAAGAATAATTATTATAATTTTATAAGCATGCGAAAATGTACCTAAAAGAAGCTCTCGCGAAGAATGGATCACAGGCAAGTAGTCCCGATCCGTTGAAATAATAACCACCTTTTGGTAGTACCAGGGCCCCAAAAATTGCCACGCTTGCTATCCATGTTGTTGAAATTACAGCGACACAACCTTGCCGCATATAATACTGAGAAAATAAATTTTTTAAATAAATATTGTTTCATTAGATTTAATACAGTGCAGTTATTTTTGTATATACATTAGACATTTATATAAAATATAGATATAGAAGACGATTATGTTTTTCGCTGAAAATAAAATACATATATATCATTGATCAACTCGCTAATGTTTGACTTAAGGTGATGCATAAGTCAATCTCGTGTTGTCTTTCTCACATTCGTGGTTGCATCGTTAACGCCATCTTTGTCGCACCTATACGACTTATATATCACCTTAACAGAAGGCCCACCGGTTACAGTGTTGTGGTATAGTATCGTTTTTTATTGCTTCATAACAGGAATGTTTAATATCAAGCTGCTGGTTTATTCTCTTTTTTTTCTATGTTTTGGAAATAGAGAATGCTAATACTTTGACATGTCTAATCAGTATAGGTTGTAGTATATATTATCGTGAAATTTGGATGTATAGTTTCGTTGCGGAAGTTATATACATAAATAACCAAGAAATTTAAAAATAATCCAAATAAATGATTTCAATAAAACAAACTAATGCGTATATCCATTAAAGTGATAAGTTGTCTTGCGAAATATCTCATGCAGTCTGTATTGTAAATTCACTTTTGACAAATACACCGGCAGTCGCGCGTGCAAATCGATAAGCTATACAATCGCGAAGAGCAGATAATGATCAACGATTTGTCGACGACAATGCTCTCGACTCGAATGAGCTCGCTGAATGCCTCAGACAAGATCGACGTGGTAAAAAGTGTTCGCAAAGCAATCGTATCGCCGATCTACAACAATCTGTAGTTGCACAGAAATACAAAAAAATTAATACAAATGATACTCAAAATCTCGACAATTCTTCTTCTCCATGTAAACAACACTGTCCATCAGTGTTTTTGAATAATTGATACATTCTCTGATGAATGCCTAATACAGTTGACATTCCTCAACGATTCGTACAAGTTAATACAATATAATGTATATTGTATTAACTAATACAGTAATAGTAAGTAAAAAATATTATGTAATATTATTACAAAACAACAATTTAATCATTTTAAACATTTATAAATTAATCAACATCCTTCTCAAAGAAATATATGTATTTATTTTAACGTTATTACACCAAAAAGTATAACCACAATAATAAACAGGTTCGTATACTTCTGTTACAAGTGTGGCTTTCGAACTTTTCTTTAAAAAATTTTCTTTGCTTTATGTTGCAACCAATAAGTGATAAAAAGACAACATTTCTACAAAATGAACAACATTTTAATGAAAATAGTAGTATTTAAATTTTTTTTTTCTTGCATTTTCAGGTAGTTTGAATTCTATAGATTCAAGTAACGCACCTAGAGCGGCGCATGTGCATGCATCTGCGTCATTGTGATTTAGACTGTTTTTAAGCTCGAAAGGTTAGTCTTTAAGGAATATATTTTTAAATAATATTACACAATTTTAAAAACGAATATTCAGTATCAGCCGAAAAGACGAATCCAAAAAACAACCAAACTAAATCGTTGAATAATTCAAAATCACTTTTATATAACCATTGAATTAATATTTATTGCTTACAGCTATAACCAGTCAAATGTTTTATTAGATTTACATGAACGCATTTTATCTATTATATTATGAAAAATCGAGCGGTAGCAATGTTAATACTTTTAATACTCAACAAGGATGAGCATAAATATTTTTACAGAGTTTATCTCGAATATTAGACAAATAGTAAAAAATGTTTCGAAGTTAATTATTAAACATTCTACATATTGTAAAATGATTGATAAGTTAGTCGTGAAAAAAAAAAAAAAAATAACAATAAACCTTAATTACCTAGTTAGCTGAGAAGCGTCAATTTTTTCAGTCGTACATTCTTATTGAGAGCCGTGCTTTCAGAGGTAACTTGTTTTGTTTTCATTATTTTTAAAAGCTATTGAATACCTGAGTTTTCAGACATTTCCATATCAAACTTGTCTTGAGTTCACGTTATTTGTAAAGTATTTATCTTGAGAGTAAAAGCATATAACTACGAGCACGTAATTCGACAAACAATAGAATACCATCATAATAACACAGTCGGCAAGAATTATTGCGATGAATTTGCAGTGAATTGATGTTTTTTCATGGCTGATTATATTCGAAAGCATCTGTTTCTGTGAAAACTACTTTCATTTGATCTTTATTCCGTACCAATGACTCGCTTAATTTCATTCCACTCTGTCAAGTGAACATTAGTTGTTGTGAATTCATGTTTATATACACATATAGGTGCTGATGAGCTGTATCTCTTAAAAGACGGTATGAAAAGTTAGTTTGTTTACAAAAATGATTCGAGGTCAGGAAGCAATAAAATAATTGCTTTTATGGAACAAACTATATCAGGATATTCTTGTAAATTTCAAGAATATCCTCATCATTATGTTTTCCCCAATGTTTACATAGTATAAATATGTTTGTACATAAAATGTATTGTCGGTAATGGGAAAAGAAAAAAAATTATTAATCATTTCTGTGGCTGTGAGGGAAAACCAGCTAAGTAAATAGGGTTTACGTATACACTTGACTGGATTTTCCTTTTAGCCACAGATTTAATTTGCGCATTGCCGGGAAATGAAAAAGAAAAAGTTGATTGTGGATTTATCTTGAACAATTTCAAGAAATATAAATGCAAATTTAATCAGTTTTTCAGACAGAGATAGAAGCTACTAACTATCGGCTACTCGACTCGTAAGTCGTTTTTCATATATGAATGCCGGCCGGTCCGATGTCATGATCGATACAAATACTTATCGTGCAAATGTAATCGCGAAGGTAGATTTCTTTAAATTCGCTAAGCTCAAAATTATCCTCTTTGCCAAAGAGTACGAAAATCATGCGAATACGAGCATACAGCTAGAGTCTCCAACACCCCAGAGAGCCTCTTGCGTTTGTTTTGCTGGAAAACTTTGCCCAAGTTCGTCTGCCAATATTCTCTGCTTTTCGCCTTCATTACTTTCTCGAAATTTGCTTGATATCGAAGGTGTATATTGCTTGTTGAATAGATTTTCGCTACTGACAGTCACAGGACCGATAACGTGAGTTGACCAGTATTTCAATTCTTGCATAATTAAAATTGAGTCTTTTGTTTTTTTTATATAATGTTAAAATGTTTTTATTTTGTTTTCATATAATATTTTAAGATACTGTAAAAAAAAACTGATAAAGAACCATGAATATTAATTGTATATTTAAGATGTTTCAATTTTTCAGACTCGAAATCAGATTTGAAATGCAGAAAATGACCATGTATGAAATTGGATTCACTCGCATCAAAATTTATATTGTTTAAATCGAATTGTGTTTCTGCAAAATGGTGATAAATCATAGCTTGCAGTATGATGATTTTGTTTTTGTTAACCTTCACATTTTGTTAGCCATGTGAAAATAGAAATACATCTGAACTAAACTGCTTTAGAAGTTAGAAAATCGTATATTGCTATTTTCGTCCAAGTGTCTTACCTTTTTAGAAGCGTGTCTGTGATAACGATGGGGATGTAACATACAGATGTATCTGTCGATTGCCATGCAAACCAAAATAACGGCACTTTGTTGTGTAAGAGCTCCTCTGAGAAGCGCCTGTAACAACAATTGATATGCTATATACAAATGCTTGAACAAATTTTGGTCATTTGAACGATGAACCGGGTTACGTGCGTATATAGATTAATTTATTATTTATCTATGCAATTTTATTTCGAAGATATGTGAAAGACTTTTTCATGAAAATAAAATTTCAAAAGTGTTTTGAAAAGAATTTTATAATGTTTATTGTTTCAACGAGATGGCGTTGTGTCAAGCAAATAAAATTTTCTTCATAAATAAAAATCGTATTCATTTATTTCAAATGAATAAATATAAAATAAATCTTTAGTATCTCTATTGTATGAATTTGAAAATTATATATTACTCATATATTTCTAAACAAGAGTCATAAGCTCCACAAATTTCAAACCAGTTATTTTCATACTAAATAATGTATGATTTATATTATTTTATTTCGCTTTGGAACTACAGCTTCATGAAAAAATAGTGAAAGATGATTTCTTTATTGGGTAGATTTTAAAAATAAGTTTATCGTATGGTCAACGGCAATTAATGAAAATTCTTCTTATTTAATATTCCAACAGGATTCTATTTTTGAACTTTTGAATATTTGAAAAACAAACTTTTGAAATATAATTTCATTATTTTTCAAAAGTGAAAAAAAAAAAAAATAAAAATTCACTTTTGCCAAAATAAGTAAGAATACTTAAACTTTGACTGTAACGCTGTGTGGAAGAGTTTGCATCAAGTTTTATCTTATCAGCTTATTTTTGAAGGAGTTTACAGTCTTCCACTGTAATAATTTCTCTTTTCAGGAAGTGATGAAAAATGTTTCTTCAACGCATTGTAGTGTTACACAACAGTATAGTATGCAGCGGTTGCTGGCACAACGAACACGGCAAAACAGCCGGTCGCGACAGGTTGTTTTGCATGTTTGTTCAGTTTATTCGGATCTATATTTTTACATTCATTTTTTTCATGTACATTTCCCAATTTCCGTTGTTCTAAAAGCATAATTCATCATTTGTATATGGTGAGAATGTTGTTTATAAATTAATTCAATTTTAAATTCTAATGATGAAACGAAATGAATATTGGATATGAAATTGAGTAGAGATATTCGTTGTAACGTGGAGTTTCATATTTGCTCGGTTGCACCAAAAAGGGAGAACCTATAATCAGGCCTCTATAGTATTTGTCGAAAAGAATTTTTTTACGATCAGATATATGGTCTCATTATAATGTTTGACAGATAAACGGGTTAAAATTATAAAATTTTATTTTTAATTGATGACCAAATACTCTAATTCAGTTTGAATGTTTGCTTTTCTTTCTTTTTTTTGATCTTAGAGGAAATCCCAGCAATGGACTCGGCCAGTTGTCAGGGTGTGCCGAGAACGTGACACAGAGAGGCCGGATCAACGGTCTTTATTCGCCTCTATCGACCAAGGTCGATAAGGTGTCAAACGCCTTAGAGAAGCCATCCTTCTGATAGAGGGTCAGGTCATGTTTCAGCGTTGCGTTCTATGTGGTAGGAAGGTGGCTATAAAAGCCTCCAAAATCATGAAAAAACTCGTTGACACGTATAGATGGCATGTCCGAGTTATTTACAAGTATCGGGTTAGCGCGCAGAAATTAAATTTTCATTAACGCTTGTTTTAATTAGAAGAACACGAACGTGTCTTTTCAACTATAGCCTTATTTAGGCAATTACGGTATTAATCTTGCCAGTGTAACTAATCGCAAAAAATGCAAAATACTCTTTAAGTTTGTATACACATGCAAATGTTGGTGGTAATGAATACCAATAGTTAAAAAATCCCATTAATACAAGAAAGAGACGTTAGCGATGGTTACTATGGTGACCACTGGCACAGCTCCAACAAAAATCTTCGATAACATCCGGAGGACAGCTACTAGCGTTGGCCTGGTTTTCTTTCTTTGAGCCACACTGGAGACCTTCACCCGATATCACGCGCATCAACTAAAGACGCGGCGCCCTATGTATCTTGCTATTGTTGTCACTATTTTGGGTTTTATTCTCTATAGATTTACTTTCATTATTTTGTGAAATAATCTATTAGAGGAAAAAGAGCTTCAATAGTTGAAAGCATTTCACGCATTGGAGTAAAATAATCGACTAATTAGTCGTTAATCCGATTTATTAGTGATTATGGAAAATAAAAATATAAAATTACATTTTTTGTTCAACATGAGAGAATAATTAAAATGTTATTGATATACAATAATTTATTATAGATGTGTTAAGTACGAACCTGGATTTGACAAATAACTTCTCCGTAAGGCCAACATCCGTACACGGCAGGAAGAAAGCCAAAAGGTGTTACAAGTAATCCAATAGCCAGATCATTACTCGCAAGACTTGTCAAAAGATACCTAGGCTGTGATAATTTATTATTATAATATACACTGGTCGTGAAAAATAAAATATTTTTATTCAAATTACTTAATTATTAACAAAAACTGTATTTTTTGATTTAATAGAGATAATTTATTAAAAACAATGCTTTTCGGAACTGATATTGAAATTGATTAAACTATACGAAACATGTTTAATTTATTGTATAGCACTGTAAAAGCAACCACATGTGTAAGATGATTCAACTCTTTTCAATTAAATGAATAAACAAACTCATTCCTGGATAATTTTGATAATTAATTATTACGACAAAATTTTACAACGTTTACCTTACATTATATGCAGTCATTGTAAATATTATTATTGTAAACTTAATAAAATTATCGTTGCTAGCTATGAAACTGAATCATATAATTTTTATATGCTTTATAATAGAAGTGTTTTGTATATTTGATGTCTACAATTTTTTCCATTTATGATAATAAAAAGTCAATTATTTTAAACTGACCTGTGCGTGTATATATTTGCTGTACCGACGACTATTGATCACACATATGACGAGAAGATTTGCACAGAGAATTCCAAGACTAAGGAGAAGTATCAGCGCGGCACGTAAAACTTCACCGAAACCAGGAAAGGACCAGACAATTTCTGAGAAGCCAGGTTGCCAGCAGCTGCTATTACTAAGCGCTGGCGCTAACAAAATCGTTGATTTGCTGTGATCGATCATTGCATTGGTTTGGGACGAAGGGCCTCGGTTTTGTTGTCCGTCTTTAACCCGGACCAAGACGTTCTTGTTGGCCAGTGCCCCGCGGGCTAACATTGCTTGCGCCATTATAATTTTCCAAAACTACGTTTGTTACTTTAGCCCAAAATCTTCTCACCTTCTTTGAAATCGATTTGCACCAGTTGCAATGCATGGTTATACCATCTGATACGCGATACAAAACTTATTTTGCGTTGGTGTTAATTTTATAGTCTGTAACATTTGAAATATATATGCTGTTAGTTGAGAATGTTAATTTCCATTATTGCTGATGTATTTGTTTAATAACGGATTAATCTATACCTAAACAATACTAACTTGAACGGTAAAAACTTAAAAATAAGACCAGGCTTTGTTCTTGTCAAATTTCTTGGAGTTTCTTTCAAACAATTATTGCTCGCTGCACTTGAAATGTATTTTCAAGTTTATTAGAATAATGAGCAGGATAGTGTAAATTCATTAAAAAAAATAATTGAAATCTGATGAAAAAAGTTTCATATTAAAAACTTTGTCCCGAAGATGAAAATTAAATGAAATTGCTATATAGTTATTACAGCGGAAAAATTTCATTCCAAGTTATTGTCCACAGTCATCATTTACCGCAGATATCGCTTTTATATTATTTAATAGCTGAGCAAAATAAAATTAAGTTCAGATGATAGTAATTGAATTTCAAAAATAATTGTTTTGCGTTTAACGTTAGTATGCCCGGATTAAGGTGTAGGTATCAATCATCACACATGACACAAACAGCTATTGAAATAACAAAAATATTTTATTTCATATTTTATTTAGTCAAAATAGAAAATACTTATAATAATATTTATAATTGAAAATTAAATGATCTTGTTTGTTAAAACTAATGACTGTAATGTTTTATGAAATTTTCATCGAAAAATTCAGATTGTAAAATTTAGAAATATTTCAAATTATATTAGATAATAGTATTCATATGTCGTTGCCGGAAATATAACTGATACGTGTAAAAATTTTTGAATTAAGGTCCTGAACATGTTAGTCGGATAATAATCGCAACGTTAACGCACAAAGTGCTCAAGTCTGATCGCCGGCAGTATACGTGGAAATTCATACAGCTCGTGTTTCGTCCTCTAAAGCTTTGCACCATTATTATCTACGCAGGATTCTAGTCGTACTTTGCCCAACATTGCCTGCCAGTGTTTCCGACTTAACGTCCATCTTTCCTTGTCCAAATATTCGCTTGGTGTCCAAGCTGCTCCTTGGTCATATATTCTGCCAGCTCGTGAATCACCGTCTTCGCCGCCTTCACGAGATACTCGTTCGCTTGCCAAAGTCTTGCTTTACCATTGGTCGTTACGTAAACGTTCATAACGTTGAATAATTTTTGTCTTGTGTATATTATGATTGACACATGCATCTGAATCTGAGGACCATGTAATATGATTCGTTGAATTCGAGACAGTGACCATCTATATGGGTTTTGAAAGACTATAATGAAATAATAATTTTCTAGAGATTATAAAAAGGTATATTCTTGGGACTCTTTTTATATGCATGCAGCCACAAGACAGCAATTGGATAGCCATCTTTTATTTTGCAATTGTTAAATTTGTAGAATAACCAAAATAGAGTAAAGGTCTTAGATATGAAGGTATGAAGAAAAAATTGTAAATGCCCTCTAACTTTTTGTGTAACGTGTAGTTTGATTTTTTGAAGCGTGAAAATTAAACCAATCTTGATACAATTTATGTGGTAGTTTGAACCCCTTGAGACAATTTCTGATACGAGGTTAACATCGCAATTAAATATCACACGTAATTGAAGCAGCACGGCTCGAAGTTTACATAATTATAAGACTTTATTAATTAAATCAGTGTCATATAAACCGTCTCTGATACATCTTCTCTTTGTGTTGAAAGTGATGATGGAAAACAATAATCATTATATTTAACATTCTATTTTGATTTTTAATATAAAACCTCTTTTATCATGTTGTAAATATAGTAGTTAATTATGTGTAAACTTTTTGAAAAGATATAATGTGACAAAAGTTGAGAAATTTCGCACATATCTTATCGCAGAGAAGAATAAGAAACTTGGAAGCGACAAAACATTACGTATGTCTGAAATTTTAGTAAAGTTGTATGCAAGGAAATGAACTGTCTTCAAGTCTACATTTCCCGTTTCAGAACTTAATATCTATCGGAATTACAACGAGATACTTAATACAAAATAAAGTGTCGAATAATTATGTCAGACGATGTGATTGATAAATGTCAAAAATAATGTTACTGTAATATAATGTTGAAATTAAAAAAAGTAACTGTATCATTCATTTTGATGGAAAAATATGTATGTAAATATTGAAATATGTTTATTACGAAATGAAAGCGGTAAACGTTAATATTTTGAACTTTGTAAAAATATTTCGACGGTATCATCTGATCAAATAATAAATGTAAATATATAGATATCCTCCAATTAGAACTTTTTCCATGACGTAATTAATTACTTATATAGGTTGTTGTTAGTTGTTTATTAAAAAAACTATATCCGTGATTAGAAATCACTTTTCACGTATCTAAAGTGCATAAAGCATTATTCATATTAATGATGGAACGTAATTAAAGTATTTATAGTTTATATTTCATTGGTCTTTATAATATTCAAATATGCTACTCAAAATTCTATAATGAATATATTGATATTGGTTTCTCTCATTTAGGAACTTGTGTAAATATCAAAATTTTGGTAATATTTTACACATGATTTCTAACATATGAATTATATGTAATAACAGAATAGCTGATGTTGGAATATTTTCTTAATATTAGCTTTAATATATACTTTCACCGGAGCTAAAATAAAATTGGAAACTGTTACTTCATTTTCAACGCTAAAACTTTAAGCCAAGAGTCTTAAAATTAAAGAAAGGAATATAACGGAGACATATCAAACATTATCTATTTGATTAGTTAGTATAAAAATGAAACCATTAAGTAAGTATATAAATGGAAATTATGAATCATCTTGTAGTGAATAACGATATTTTTCAATTTGTTCACACAGTAACCTTATTAATATAATTCCTAAAAGTCTAAAGAACTAAAAAGTGGAGAAATATTTTGTAATATCTTACATTTAGGATCAGTTACGTGTCGTAACATTATAACACACTAATTTCAAACTGTCCACGAAACATTTTCACGCACACGTAATAATATAACGTAAAAAATGTTTCTATTTGATAAAATAATATGTATTAACAACCTATATATAACTGATATATATATAACTGAACATGAGTGAGGGATTTGAATATTTATGTTTGATTATGAACCAAAAAAAAGAAAACAAAATAAAAAAAAGAAAAGTCTAATCGGTCTAAAATGCAGTGACGCCAAAAAGCGCGGCACCGGGAGAAGCGTCGCGACGTTGCAAAGGCTGCCGACGTACTGACTGCTCTGCGCGGCTCCAATACTCATCCCATTCCTTTTGCGGTTCGTAACAGTTTGTAACAAGAGTGGAAACCGCGTAACACGCGTTTTTTAGTCGTGCGCATTTTGTACAAAATTTACTGCACGAGGCTATGCGTACTTTGCGATAATGTATTATATGTCAAATGATACTTTCGACAAAAGTATAAATGGAAAAAAATTCAGGTGCCGTACAAGAACTATCACTTCAAGTGGGACATGTAGTACAGTCTATGGTTTTTGAATGATGATTTATATAGTCGTTATTACCTGTCTAATTAATGTCTTAAAACACTAGTTTCAAATGTATTGTATGTTATATGAGCAATTTACTAATTAGTTAACTAAAAAGTTAGCTAATTTCCTAAAAAGTGAAAATTTGTTGAAAATATAACCGCGTTTGTAGTTTGATTTGTCATAAATGAATGAAAAAATGTTACGTACTTTCAGACAATAAATACATGATAACTATTGATAAATATTTAAAAATGTATGTCATTTTGTTTAAAATTCACGAATATTTCAACCTAAATATACTCAACGTGAAATTATGTTTAAGCAGAATATTTTCATATAAAGATGGAGAGTGACATTATAATAAAAACTTTATAAACATTGATCAGAATTACAGATCATTTCTTGATTGTGATGAATGGCTGAAGTTATAATAATTTCATATTTTAATTAGATTATGTAAGGTGTTGCATTGAATAGAATATAAAATTATCGCGTTTACAGTTCAAGTAAAAATCATCGGATAAGGTTAAATTTGAACACACAATATTTAGTACAATGAAGTAACTTGACTGACATTAGATTTTGTCTGTATTTCTTAGTATGAAACGTTTTCAGAAACCTATAAAAATTCATATTCATTATTTTAATAATTTTGAAAAACTGTAAGGAAAATGAAAAATGTATGTTTTGATATTTCAAATCCATACAATGATCAAAAAGAAAAAAAAATTTTTAAATTGAGTTTTGAAACTATGGTTTGTGGGAAGGATTAAAAACTGTTGGAGTCAGAATATAAGTCTACACTACTGGGAGTTTGGTAATGACCATAGGGTGTGGCGAAAAGTGTTCCCAGTATGAATGTTACAGTCTTTTTTCTGCTCTGATTATTCCTATCTTTGTAAAATTATCCATTGCTTTAATTTTTGAAACTTGCTCCTCTTTGTTGTTATGAGTTTGTATGAATAACAAATTGATCAAATGTGTACACAAAATAATTTGTGTCTTGAAAGAATCAAAAAATAACATTTTTCTTCATGGTATTATGAAATTGTCGTACGCAATGAAAGCTCATTTTTTATGAATAATATGTGTGAATACTTGATTTTTATTTTGTTTAAATTGACAATGAGTCTGAAGTGGTGATATTAAAAATGATTTAAGAATATAAAACGCAGGTGTGTTAATTTCTTGGAATTCAGTACAATGGAATTGTTTTGAAAATTAATTTAAGTGAAACAATAGAACAATAAATCAAGAACATATGGAATTGTGCTTTCACATCGAAAAACATAAGCGTCACGTGTGGCGAAGTGCAATTATAATAGAATGTGTAAATAGCAGTTTTCATATATAGTATCTCGTGAAGTGGTAGAATAATTTCATTGCTGAATTTGGACGAATATATACGTACACTTGTTTGTAAATAATGAATTGGTTCAATGAAAAATTGGGAGGAAAAAAAAAGCTTGGGACTTTAAATTAACTATTTATATGCATATATCATTAGTAGGAAATGACTATCAGAATTACATAAAGTACAAATGTGCACTAAAATGTACTTACATTTGCATACTCATAATTTTAATGTATCTTTAATATGAGTGAACCTTGTTCACTAAGACAATATACATTTATGCTAGACACGTACCGATTTTACATCGCCTTAGCCGATGCCTTGAATACCAAAATGGGTTTTTGTCACATTTTGCGATTAAAGCACTGTATGTAATTTATATACAGAATTAAAAGATGCGTTTTTGTACGTCTACGCAATTGAAGCATATAATCACTTTCAGACAGTGGCATAACACGACAAGGTAGACAGCATTTTGATAAATAATGGATTCATGAAAAAAAAGGAGTAATCAAGCAGACGGAAAATACACAGAATGAAAAATCTGATATTATGCAAAACTGTCACAAACGAATGGAGAATCGATCATCTGAATACTACATATCTGGAAAGATATTAAAAAGGCAAAGAGTGTCTGAATTGGTTGTCAATATTGTAAAATTAACATAAGTAATCGCAACAAAATATATTAGAATTAACTTTTTTCTATATCCTTTATTTTGAGTATTATTATTTTTTTTATTATTATTTATTCATTTAACGGGTTGAAACCCTTTAATTGTACAGAGTATAACGTAAGTTTCACATAGTTTTGTACATTTATCACATATTTGAGTCATTTGCAGTAGTAAACATCAGTTTTTTGATTTTCTTCAAAAAATGTAAGAATTGTGTATCGAACAGGTCCACAGATCTGTTCAGCTCATTTCCCAATGACAGAATTCTCTGTATCGTATTGAATTTATAAATATTCGACCTATGACGACGAATCGAAAACAGATCCGAGGATCTTAGAGAGCGTGTTGGGATTTTGAAATCGATATGATACAAAAGCTCAGAGCAAGCTATGATACCAATAACGATTTTAAACAGAAGAATTGCATCGTAAAATGTTCTGCGTATAGCTAAATGTTGCAAGTGACTAGTTTCCTCAATCTGGGAGTAATTGTGCTCATCAAAACGCATTGGATTTCCCAATCTGAATGCAAGTTGTCGTAGGAATTTATGTTGAGTGCATTCTAATTTCTTTATATCACAGTGGGTATAAGGTGACCAGATCGGAGATGCATACTCCAGAAGTGGTCTTACAAGAGATTTATACAATGTTATATATGTTGAAGGATCACGAAATTCTTTGGTGTTTCTATTAATAAAGCCTTGTACCCGAGTAT
This sequence comes from Trissolcus basalis, assembly GCA_025266255.1. Taxonomy (NCBI): domain Eukaryota; kingdom Metazoa; phylum Arthropoda; class Insecta; order Hymenoptera; family Scelionidae; genus Trissolcus; species Trissolcus basalis. The sequence continues at coordinate 1,459 of JAAMPD010001472.1, read as the reverse complement.
TATTAAAAACGAAAATGTCGATTGTTTTATATTAATCATAAAGTTGATCGAATAAACTATTGTAAAATTAGAATTTATTCGCACGGCTTTACGTTGATTAAACTACTAGAATTGTATAAATTCGTAGTCCGACAACAAAAAATCAGCATGCATTAGTCTGACTGTACGTTGATGCAATCACTGAAAATGTGAAACATTTTTGTCTGATTGTTGAATGAATGATCTACTGAAAATTGTAAAATTCCTTGTCTTATTATTTGTCAATAAATCTACTGAAAATCTCGAAAATATGTGTCCGATTATTTACCGATAAAAATACTATTTTTTAAAAAATACCTTGTCCCATTGTTCCCTGACAAAACTACTTAGAATTTCAAATTCTTTGTCCGACTATCCGTTGACTGTACTACTGAAAATGTTGAACTTCTTGTCTGACGATTCCCAAATGGAACTACTGGAAAAAAAAGTTTGTCCGACTATTGGTTGACTGAACTACTGAAAAATGGAAAAAAATCTTTGTCTGACTATCCGTATGATGTACTACTGAAAAATTTTGGAGAATTTTTCCGACTAATGGTTGATTGAACTACTGAAAAATTCAAATTTCCTTGTCTGACTATTCCTTGAGTATACTACTGAAATTTTATAACTAACTCGTCCGACTATTCTCAGATGAAACTACTGAAAAATTCCGGAAAAAAAATCCGTCTGACTATTCGTCGATTAGACTACTGAATTTTTCAAAATTCCTTGTCTGACTATTGGACGACTGAACTACTTAAAATTTCCAAATTCCTTGTCCGACTATTGCCTGTCAGAACTACTGAAAATCGTAAAATTCTTCGAATAACAAAAATAACGAGAGTAAGATAAGTAATATAAGTAAGGGCAATAACAAAAATAAGTAAGATAAGTCAGGACAATAAGGAAAATCAGGGGATTAGCAAAAGTAACGAAATTACGGGAAAATGAAGGATGGAAAGGGGAATGTAGGGGTAAAGGCCCTCCATAAGAGAAATTAGTATATAGAGGAATAAATTCCCCGATTTTTCGAGGATAATTAACAAAAATAACGACAGTAACAGATCACCTAAGTGGGCGTGGCCAATGAAATTTGTGGGCGTGGTTTGCAAAAAAGTGGGCGTGGTTTCCAAAAAGGGGCGTGGCTTACAAAAAGTGGGCGGGGCTGAAATATCGAGGCCACGCTCACTCGTTACTTATCTTACTCATCTTACTTATCTTGCTCACTCTACTTACCTTATTTTTGTTATTTTTGTTATTTTTGTTATTTTTTTTGTTCTAAGGGTTTTCTTCGACGATAGTTATTCACATATTAGATGATTAGATGAAAGAATATCTTACCTCTCATCAATTAAAAAGCTAGGTAAAAGAAATCGGTGAAATTTAAAGTTATAAATAATATCATAGAAAAAAACTAAAAATGTCCCTCTAATCACCA
>JAAMPD010001471.1:0-23990 GCA_025266255.1 Trissolcus basalis | reverse complement strand
TATTAAAAAAACAACCCGCACTGACGAAAATATATTATGAAAATATATACAAAATATATTTTTCGTGTATAAAATATATTCCGGCAGTAAGTATAATATTTGGTTTATATTTTGTTTACAAACTCCATTATATAAATTTATAAAATATAAAATAGAATATATTTTGTATATAAAAAATTCAATAAATAAACATAAATTAAATATTTCAGCGGATGTATTTTCATCCGTGCGGAAGATGAACAGTATTAGTTGAATACTATGGTTGAATGGTATAGATTTTTGCATTACTTTACGAAAGTATTGCATATCATTATTTATTTTACCGTAATCAGTTTTCATGCAGTGAGAGCATTTGACAAATTGAGCTGATTTCCTTCACATAATTAAACCACTGGAAAAGATAAGTCTACCTGTTATCTTTTGTTGTTTATTGCAAAGATGCCGTTCATAAGTCTTAATTTTCCAACATGCATATTGAGCGTAACAGTATAACACATCAAATATCCGCTCAAGACATTGGTCATATTTTTCAAAGGCGTTCATCTGTTTAATGAATCTAACGGTGTATATCGTGTGCACAAATTGTCGCCAGCTTGCATATATCGAATAAAGCTAATAAAGGGGATTACGTATTGCGGGACAAACCAAACGCAAAGCTTGCAGCAAAAATGAGAAATTCTAATTTATGAGCAATAATAGACTTGCGCAAAGCAGGAAAACATTGATTCCGTGTAATTAAATTTAATCTTATGTTTTGTTGATTGTCAGTCTGTGCGATCTGAACTCGAATATTCAACCGTAGTTAAACCATTTTTACTTATATTTAACTGTGGATTGATAACGTATTTTTATGCTGCCGTGGAATTGAATCATATTTTTTTAATGGAGCATCTAAGAACGGTCTGATTAAGATGACTTTTACGAGTGATTGCTGTTTTACTAAGCCAGTATTAATTAATCGTGATGTCGGTTTGTGGGTGTTTTACGATGAAAAATCATGTTTACAACTGGAGTTCACTTGCGACAATGAGTAGTGAATTCTTACACAAATATTAATGAAGATGTCTAATTAGACAAAGTTGTCTCTAATATGTTTGAATTATATTTTAAACATTTTTTTCTTGTATACATTACGCTCAGCCTAATTTGCCAGGAGCTTCTCCGGGTATTCTATTCCATATTTTTCCATTTACCGCAATTTTCAATTTTCCCTTTTTTCCCAATTTCCGATATTTTTAACATTAAATATCAATATTATGTTTGAAGACGTATCATTTTTCTGGTCTGTAATAAGATTGTTTCTTTCAAAAAAATTCAATCATGCTAGCTACATTTCAATGTAGTTAGTGTTATTTAGTTTATCAGATTTCATGGATATAATTTCTGGCGATTTTCTTCTAGTTGTGACTTTATGTACGTATGATGATGAAAAATGTAATTGGTATGTGCAATGCTGTCGAACGCTTAGATGGAATTCCTTTCGTTCTATGACAGACAACGGCAGTTATATATGTGAGGCGTGCATAATTTATTCGCACTACTGCTAGGTGACGATTTGTATATTGGAGTTCACCGCCTCTGTTCTAGTGCTGAATGTTCGCTGATTCCGTATCTTTGCTGGAATTTTGCAACCAATTTGGATTATTTGCCGTTCACGAATGGCACCATGACAACAACAGCGTAATCAAATTAAAGGAAATTCACGTTAAGTCCAAACGAAATACAAAAAAATTTTACACTGATCTCAAAAAAAAAAAAAAAAAAAAAACAAATTCAATGAAACATTATCATAATACGTAACAGTATCAATCAATTCTTTTAATATTGTCGAAATAATTTATTTACAATATTACCGTTTTTAATCAATGAAAATCCAGGAAAGGGTTAATATTGACAAATTGGTTCATAATTACGCAATTTACAATGAATGACCGCGCAAGAAATCGATTTGTTCTTTATTTTTGGTACTGAGAGCTGGCACAATAATTTTCGGATAAATTGATATCTTCCCCCCAAGTCAGCGGGGAGCTGAAGATCAAATTATGCGGTGAGCACTCTGATCCAATCCTTAATGCGGAAAGGTTAGTTCGCATACCTACCGCAGCTTGTGTCTATTAAGCCCTCGTTCTAATATACAAAACGATGCGACAGCACAAAACTCAAACAAGTTTCTGACTGCCTTTCGAGGCTGATATTTATGATAAATCCCTGGCGAATGAGCCGCGATAATGAACGCTAAATTAGAGATTTCAACCTCCTGCTTTATGTTTGCAAGTCCTTAAGACAGAAATTATATCTGTACATATTCATGTGAAATATTAATTTATAAGCTAATCAACGAGATATTCAATTGATGTCTCACTAACAATCGAATGAAGGAGATATTTTCGTTGAAAAACAGAATTATACATGAAAAATAACATCTTTGTGGTGATTGTTTTACACATTCGTTTACTACACGGAAAAAACTGCGCAGTAAAATCTGTATAAAACTAGCGGTCGAATAATCGTGCAATAAAATGTGTATGACAATTGATTCCCTTAGTCCCAATATTTACTAAGTTGAAAACCAAAAATCAGTAATACAGTTTCGTATACAATTTCCATAGTTATGGACTGAATATATTACAATATCGTTTCATCTACTTTTTCGCTCTCTTAACTTATTCGAAAAACACTCGAGACGCCCGAGCATTTTCCGTATAGCTCCGCTCCTTTGTTGTCCGTGTAACACTAGTGAGTGTGTGCGTATCAAAATTTTTCGCGTTTGCAATTTTTCAAAAATAAGTAAGTAAATATTGGGACTAAGCGGATCAATTGTCACACACATTTTTATTGTATGATTATTCGACCGCTAGCTCCATACAGATTTTACTATGCATTTTTTTCCGTTTAGTAAAAGTACAAAAAAAAATATTCTTTAGGGAAATTTTGAAATTTTGATTTCACTACTACTTCCGCTTGTGTTTTCGAGTTTCCTTCCCCCTCCACCCCTGAGCCGAGTACCGCCGAAAACATTTGGGATTTTCCAAGCTCGCCTCCCCCCTCCACTACGGAACCGAGTCCCTCCGGAATGACCCAAGAGCCTTCTGGAGGAGCCGAATATCACCAAGTTACCGATCCCTAAAGGAAAGGGAGAGGGGAGGGGGCCCTTTAAAAACGGAGGGTTGCTTTTAGAAAAGAGTGAAGGGGAGGACGCTTTCGTTCAACGGAAAAGCCCTCGGAACAGAAGACAAACAACAGAAGACAATTGCTTGCAGTTAAATCGTATAACTTTTTTTATTCTTACCGTCTCATACGTTTGTCCCACGATAATGAAAAGTTGAGCGATGCTTCTTATCTCAGGATCTACCATGTCAATTCTAATAATGCTGCCAAACTTTCTGTCACCCAGGATCATCATAGTCGTTTCGAATTGATAAACGTATGGTTGATCGTAAAATAGAACGCTGCGGTTTCCAACATCGCTAATAATAAAAGATTTCATGAAAATCCACCCAAAGTGTAGCCAATATCTGTTGTAAAAAAATTATCAAATCATTAAATGACTGTGGCGTCGGAGGTCGATGATAACGACGCCAGATGAATGCTCGTATTGTATTACTCCATGGATTTAGTCGTGCGCCCTCGGGGATTCTAAAAATATGAATAAAATTAAACATTTTAATGATTTTAGCGATTTCAATTTGATTGTTTTTGCAAATGGGTTTATTGAAATATATACTTACAACAGTGACAATTCATTGTAAATTACGTTCTTCCCTGTATTGCAGATCATGTATCTGAAATATATAAAAAACTTAAAATTCTGCTCTTATAAAAATGAAATACAGAAAATAATTTGTGTTAGTTCATTTTTTCCCCAAAAATTTATTTTTGGAAAAACAGGTGAGACAGTGGTCTAATCTTTCAAACTGACAAATCTTAGTAGCTGAAGTGCACCTTGCGCAACCAAAATATAGGAGCACAGGTTGACTACAGTTTTCTTCACAGTAATAGGAACAGTATTCAATAAGAATCACAATCATAGCGTCAAGACAGGTACATATTTTTTGTGATCGACATCTTCGTTGCAAGTCTGGTAAACATGGCGAACATTTTTTACTATGGTATATAAGTTGGTATACATATGAGACCAAAAAGATGATGGCGCTTTTGCGTCACTGTAGAGACTCCTGGTCTGAAACTTTAATGTGATTTTGTAGTCAACCTTACCACTTGAGAACAGAGGAGGTTACTGAGAAAAACTTAATACAATTAATGTTCAAAAAATATGCTTCAATGCTTCTATTGAAAATACACAGAAATTATATAAATGTACATTTCCATTATATTGACGTTTTGCCTTAAAAAAGTAATATAGAAATTATTAGAACATTTTTGATATAGGTATTAGGAAAAATATCGTATGGTGTGTCTTAAAGAAAAACTTCATCTTATAGGAGCATGTGTCTACGACTCATTGAAAAATTCTTGGTATAAATTTTGTTTAGTTTCTTAAATTTTAAGCTGCAATTTCATATTATAAGTTGAAAAATAAAATCGATTGTGAACCAGTGTTACAATCTATATGTAAGCAAAATAAAAAATAAATATTTCGAGTAAATAATATTTTACATCTGATTTTAATTAGTAATAAAAACTTATTTGCAAATTATTCAACTTGCGTAAATAGCTTATAAAGTGAAAACGATCGCATACTGTATCAGAACGATGAGACAAGTTTATCGCGCAGCTTGCTAACTTGTTGGAGAGTGAGCACGAAAAATTGTCCACACAGTGTGCTTACTAATCGCGCGTATAAGCAAATTTTCACGAAACCGGTAGCAAAGTCTTTATGAATATACATATTCATTTGGCGCAATATTACACGCGGTACCATCGGTGACAGTCCTCGTAATGTAGTGCACGATAAGTGCTGACGTGGATAACGTACTACGATATTGAAACTGATGAAATTTAATTGAATGATGCAAGGCGATCAATAAAGAATTAAATTACTTCTAATATTAATGTGTATGAATTTTTTAATATGTTATATACTCTTTTCCAGTTAAGACGAAAGTTTTTTGAAAAAAAATTTTTCTTCAATAATGGTGCATCAACTGGTGAAATGAAAGTGCGTAAGTTTGGGATGCTGGTTCTTGACACGTGCAGTACTGCTTTCATGCAAACATATATTTCGAAATATATACGCGGTGGTAAGGAAAACGGAATAAGGCGGGAAGAACATCGAGAGCTTAGCCAAAAGAGCGTCTTCAGTTCAATTAAATGATCGTCTTTTGCTCGTTGGTGCTTCTTTTTGTTGATTCTTTCTTTTTTATCTCTCTTCTTCGTTCGCTGGCAAAGGCAGCAGCCATTAATTTCAAAACACGGCAACAAAGGGTCTATCCGAGTATAATCCTGTTTCTTTTTTCGTGCTCTGTTTTTCCAAAGGCACCAGAGAAGGAGTCGGATAATGAAAGAGAAAGATGACGATGGGAGGACAAGCTGCCGTTTCAACCTTGAAATCCAAGCAAAATGAGTCGAACCTGTTCCGCCTGAGGCCGCGTTTCTCTTTTTCCGCGGTAGCAGAGGGGCTTGGATCGAGTCTTACCAAGAGGCATAAGGTTGCCCTCACACCGAGTTCCCGTAGCATTAATATTCTCGTAAAGCTGACCGTTCGTCAGGCGTGGCTGCGGATACTTCTGTACTCGTCCCCCTCTCCACTTTCGCAATCATCTTCTCTCTTCACGTCCTTGTCCCGCGCGATCGCTTCCTGCCTCCCCACGGCGGCCTCCCGGCAACATCCATCTACAAAAGCCAACAACTTCGTAATGCGTGTTCGCGTTTCGTACAGCCACCTTCGGTTCTTCTAAACACTCTCTTTCGAACAAGCATAATGTATGAAATGAGAGTTTCGTCTTCGGGACACGGAGACACGCTGTGTTTTCGATTTCAGCCAATGCCAATCAGCCTAGACTTTTTCCCAGACCCAAGTCAGTTGTCGATATCAATAATTCAAATTTTAGGGGCTTTCACTGATGATGTCGTTGGAAGAAACAGCCCGTGACCGGTTCGATATAGGCGTTGCGGGACTGTCAAGTTAATTTGTGTAAGCATTACTCTTGCATGGGGGGTCTGGCGAAAAAAGCGCGCATCAGATAATACACGCGCATAAACACAACCCTCATATAGGCTAATTAAAATAAAGAATATATTAAACGCTAACAGCTGATTAAAAGGAGAATTACGGCTAACAAAAAAAGTAAATCACATAAATAATATAATTACAATTAGATCATTGCATCTGATGCTTTATTCAGAATAATATATATAGTTGGGAATTGATTTAGACGCTTGAATATAATTTTTGCAACTTGAAATATTAATGAAAATATAAGTTTCTTGGTACATTTGACGTTCACTCAATTGATTAATTAAAACATAAGAAGAAAAAAGAGAAAGGCTAGCATACTTATACAAAATGTTTTAAATATTGTTTATTCTCTATTTTTTTAAATTTATTTCCTGGTTTATATATTGCACATGTCATTAAATAATTCGAAAATTCTACATTTAATTTTGTTTTTTCATCCTCATTCTCTTATGCTTTTGTTCTTACTGCTTTAATTTTCTTTTACATTTTTGGATTATTTCTTTTTCTTTTCCATTATTTGCGTTTTCTTTGCACTATGTTTTGTAACGCGGTGTTTCAAATACAATGTACAGGAGATTCAATAAGGCCTCTCTGGACCAACTCCAACGAATTAACTTTTAAATGCAACATAAAATAAAATTAGGAAAAGAAAAATAGGTTTTAAATAAATAACTAAGGGTAAATTGAGAATAGAACCTGTAGGAAACACTTAGCGCCGGTAAAATCATGCGTGACTAGGGTCAGTGTTCACGCATGCGAGTGACACTTACTATCATCGACGTTGTTCTGGTCAACCATAAGGGGGCGCACATACTAAGCATCTTTCAGCTATTCTGGGACCGAATTTTTTAACTTGGACTGGGCTATCATTCTAGCAAAGGTCCTCACGGATGAAAAATATAGTCACTAAAATATATATTTTATTTCATTATTCTTATTGCTGCTTTTTATAAACTTTTTACATGCAAAATACATTCTATTTTAAATTTTATGAATTTATATAATGGAATTTGTATAAACAAAATATAAACTAAATATTATACTTATTGCCGGAATATATTTTATGCAGGGAAAATATATTTTGTTTATATTTTCAAAATATATTTTCGTCCGTGTGGGGGTGGACAGGCTCTTTTCAAACCATTTTTGAAAACTGCTCAAATATATAGGGTAATTGTGACAATGCAAATAACATTATTAATTTTACAACTTTATGTGATTTGAATTGATTTTATAAATTATTATCAGTCACTGAACACGTATGCAAAACCAAATATGTAAGATATCAAGGTTTTTAATGAAAAAGACAAGGTGTAACATTTTACCACATGTGTCACTCTTACCCAGGTTGACCCTATATATTGTTATGCGCCACACAAAAATAATAGATATATTCACTTTTGAAAAAGAACAGTAACTTTATTCAAGGTTTTAGCTCGACTTTTCTTGACGTATCAGAAAACAAAACTGAACTGTGAAACTCTCAAAAACATAACAAACTCTTGACATAAACAAACGACTGTCGCGACATCTGTAATCGAACCGAGACCGAATCGCGAGACCATATTTTTGAAATTGTATTATTTTTTTCTGTTGTATATTTCATTTGTTTTTGCGTAAGAAATTTAAATAACTTTTGCAATCACCAAAAGTTATAAATCGTCACTCTGTACCCATGTGAATAAACATTTACATAAACTATGATTGTAGTAAACGAGGTGGATTCCTTATCTTTTATCAAAGTATATTATCGAATACAAATCGTTTTTATGCATTGGTTTCTGAGTTAACTATCAAACCAAACCGAGGGAAAATTTTTAACTAATCATTGAATGTATTAAATTCAACATTAAATTTTTGAGTGAAATCTTATCTTGAAAATGTGCTGCATACTCAATAGAATTTCATATCACGTTACTCTTCTTAGTGTTAATTTTAAACCGCAATGACTGGGTTCCAAAGGATAACAAAAAAGTATGAAGCCAATGGTGTAACATGAGATAGATATGAAGAAAAAAAAAAGAACCAAAATTCACGAAACCGCCCTCGGAAATAATGCATCTTTCGTGATACTTAAGTTGAACATTTTTAATTCAATACTGTTTCGGACGATTCGGTTTTTTTCCTTGCATTTTACATGGCCGGCGAAATCAATCAATGGAAAGTTTGCTATACTTAACTGGAGAGGAATCACAGGAAGCTGAAACAAATCCAAGGAGAAAATGATGATGCGCTTGATTCGGTATGAAAACTAATTTTGAAAAATGATCATTCGCGACCGGATTGAATGTTAAGGAATAATTACATTCAGATTAAATTGCGCGAAACTGAGTGGATAATTGGCGTGTTTGCAATTAATGTTTACAATTTTTATAGTTATACTTTATCAATGTTGTTACACCCCCAAAGTGGCTGAAGTTAAATTAGTTCGGGTCAACTTAACTGTATTTAATTAATCGTTACGGATGTGTTTAAAATTTCAATTAATTGTACAGTAGACATTGCGCGTTTAATCGCCGCTGTCTAAAGTTAAACGTTAATGATGTAATAACGTAACGCTACAGCGATCGTGGCGCGGAGAAAAAAAATTTACCGGCTGTGATTGAAATTGAACCTGATATTTTATGGCCATCTCCGCAAAACACCCGATAGTTCAGTGTAACTGTACTCGTCTCTGCAATAGATGTTGTGTGACGATAAATAGCTGTTCAGGAAATGCTCAGATTCTTGTTATTTACGTCAAATTTCTTATTCCTAGGCCTAACGAACGTTAAGTACTGGTGTGTATACCAGAGTGGACGATGCAATTTCATTCTGCCCTGAATGTGTAGAAATTATTTTGAAACATGTTTGTTTAGCGTCTTTAAAAATTCACTCCCAATACATTTCCCTTTATTAATCACCAAGCAGACAGCTGAGGAATTATGATGTTCAATTTTCTCGTCTAATACGTTAACAAGATTTTTTTTCTATTCTTAACTTAATACAAGCATGTACTGATATAAAATTTTAATATCTTTTTTGTTCATGATTACGGTTCACGTTATTTTTTTTTTAATTTTTTACCAAATTCGTTTTCCAATTAAATTTTATGATAATGGATAGCAATATTTTTTCTACAAACTTGTTACAAAATACACAATATGAGTTGAAGCAAAATTTGTCAAGGTTTCATAAATCTATCTTGTCATTTCGTGTTTGATTTCTTGCTTAAAATCAAAATTCTGTCAGCTTTATAAGTTTATTTATTTTTGTTACCAAGTTTTTGCAATGGAATTTGCGTGTATCATTTTGGAATTGACGCTACAGTTCCCATGGAAACTGTAGTGTTTCTCAAAGAGTTTCAAGAATTTGTCAGATAGTCGAGACTTTATCACCAAAATAGAGATAATGAAGTGCTGCAAACGATTAATTATGAATTTTTTATATAGAAAAATGTTAAAGTAGGAAATAATTTAAGTTGTAAAATAATATCAAATTCTATTCATTTCTTTGTTTATCAATCTAAGAACAACAAGTGTCGCTACCCACACGGACGAAAATATTATTTTAAAAGATATTTTACATATATTTTGATATTTAAAAAATATTCCTATGTATGATATATACGTGATTTATAAATTATTTATAAAGCAGCAATAAGTTGTCTAAATTAGATATAAAATTAATATAAATTTCATCGGAAAAATATACTTTACTATATTAATATATTCAAAATACAAAATATAACCTTATACATTTTACGTATGAACCGTTTATATATTTTGAATATAAGCGGCAAGTTCTTATATAAATTGAATGTAAATTTTTTATAGAATATATTTGAAAAAATATATTTTTTGAATATATTTCGAGATATATTTTTGTCTGTGTGAGTAAATCTTTTATCTTGTTTGTAAAAATGTTCATTCGTTACACATGCGCGCTCAATGCGGACTTGCTTTAAGAAAGGAAGCGAAATTTTGTTTTTCCCGTGCCGTAAACCGCATTCCGAATATAAAAAATGTTCCGTATTGCAACACCCCGTATCCGTTCCGATATGCTAAAAAAGAAAAGTAGTTTTATACCGTATCGTACACCGGGAATTATGAATGTTTTCTAGTCCCTAGTGAAAATTAATTTCTGGTCTTATTTAGTCTTGTCTGAATTGTTCATAAGGGTCTTACAAGGTCGTCTCAGGTAGATTAATAACTGATACTTCATTTGCGTAAAATGCCCAAATAAGTTATAATTAAATTTGAAAGAATCGTCAAAAACCATTAATATTATAAAAAATTTATGTCTAAGAATCAAACTGAAGACTTTTTGATAGTAGAAGTTAGGAGGTCTATCTACTTTTGTTTGGAAAACAAATTTATTCCTTTGTATATATAACATATAAACATATCAATGACATAGATAAAAACAAACTATAAACAACTCACATCTCTTGAATTTACCGTTGAACATTTGGGTTAGCGTGAGCATCTTTTATTCCTAATACTTTTTTGGTTCTTCTTATATTTACACATGTTATATTTGTATACATTACAATCAGAAGAATTTTTCTGGATTTGTGATAAATTTATTCATTATTAAAAAAGTTAGCAATGTAAAAACTTATCAAAGAAACAAAAGAAACAAAAGCTTATCTGTTTTACCAGCAACATAATTGATAATACTTTTTTTCTTTACAATAATGCATTCATAATAAATACTTTTTTCAATTGAATTATATTTTTAATTATATATAAAAAATGTGTTTACACACAAATGATTGTGCTAAGATTTATACGATTTATTTTTAATTTTTAAAAATAATTAATAATTGACGTTTGTAACTATTCGAATAGAAGTTTTGATTATAATTTATTAAATTGTTTTTCAAAAAATTATAAGTTGACCAGTAAAAAGAAAAAGAGCTACTTTTTTGATAATTTACACTTCTAAAATATTTCAGAAGACATCCGTTATGCTATCTTCTTTTCCTTATTTTTAATTTGATATATTTTAGAATGCACAATGTAAATAGCAATTCGCGAAGATAAAAATGATCATTTGACAATATAATAGTAACAGGACTGTGCGAAAAAGTAACTGTGAGTAAAAATTACTTTCTCTCACTTTTATTGGCATTGAAACGACGATTCACTGCAAGTCAGACAAAATAGTATTGTGTAATACGAGGATGCAATTTTCACGCGTATCTCAAAACTTTTACGTCCCAATTGAGCGAAACCATTTTGCAAATTTACTATCCACCGGCGGTAAATTTCCAAAATGGCCGCTTAGCTGAAACATAAAAAACTATGATTTCATTCATCTATTATATTGTTTTTCAATGCAAAAAATAAAAATTGTTAACAACATTTTGAAATGTTGATGAACCAATAGAAAATTTAATCGATTTTAATAAAAATTGATTTTATTTCAACCGGAATCTTCCTAATCAGAATCTATGAGGTATATTCTATATTATAACAAAAATGTATATCAAAATATACACAAAAAAATATTTTAAATATATTTTTATGTATCACATAAGAAATTTAAATTTAATTTATCTTCCTTCCTTTATATTCAAATGAATAGTTTTTATACGAAATATATAAGTGTATATTTTATATTTTAGTATTATATATTTTCAATATAATTGAAGAAATATTTTTGTCTATGTGAGATACATCACAGAAGCTATCCTTTGAGAATTGAGAATGAGTTAAAGTTATTACAAAGAAAACTATGTAAGAGAGAAAAAAATGTCCACTAAAATTTCAACGCAACGAAGAATTTTTATTAGATTTTAGGAGATCAGGGCAGTTGAGCGAGTCCGTTGGAAAAAATGTTTATGATCATTTGTTATTGTTAACGAAAGATCGAGATTGCAGACAGGACGTGGCATGTCCTGGGGATCGGAGGAACAATAAAAAGAAAATGTATCAGCGGTTCGAGTTAGTTTGGCGAGACCGACTGACATGAACCGCAATGTGTTTTCGATTCGGACGATGCTCACTGAATCGTTGTGTGGCTTTCGAATTCGCAGCCAGTTTTCCGACAGACGATACGTATCGCTTCAATCTGCCGTCGAGAAAGGAAGTGCTCCGGGGTTGCGGCATCCAAGACGACGAGGGTGCCTGAAGGAGGAAGCGAAACCTATTGAAATTCACGTCAGGTCGTGACTTGCGGGGGCTGCCGTCTGAACTATGGGCAAGCTGTTGCGATCTTCTTTCCTGGGCCGACAAGAGATTGCTCGTAATGCACGTTTTCACTCCACGCGAGCTTCATTTTTTATTCTTTTTCTTCTCTTTCATACGACAGCGACCAACAAATTCTATCACAATTAGCCATCAAACTGCCATTTTTTCTTGTTAATTTTGCAATCCCCGATAATCGTCTCTCAAGAAAGATGAATTACCTCCCGTAAGTGGTTTCCTGTTTCGCTACTTTTCTATGTTTGGTTTCACAATGTACATGTTGAAAGGACACGTTTAAAATTATTTAACACGTGTTTAGAATATTCCCTGGTTCAAAGTTCCGACTGTTCAGACTAAAAAAGAATATCCTGAAATAGTCTGAAAAATGCAACAGAAAATTTGAGTTCAAACCCAAATATTTGAATTTGAACTCAAATATATTTGAGTTTGATTTCAGGATATGTTTTTTTTAGTCTGAAACAGTCGCCACTTTGAACCAGGGATTGTAAGAACGTATTTTATTGGATAATGTTTGTGTAAACACTTCTATACTTTTTGAAAATTGGAACAACTTAAAACGATTTTTGAGATCGAAAAATGTTTCAAGTATTTGAAAAGTTTATTAAAATTCAATATACAATTTTATTAAAATTCAGTAAATTCTGTGCGAATGATTAAGAGTTACAATAAAAAAATATATATAATAAAAACAAACTACAAAGAAAAAAATAAACAAAAAAAAGGAAAGAAAATAAGAAGAAAAAAGTTACAAGAGCTAAAAGAGCGAGATAAAATTTTTTCAATCTAAAATCTTTTTGAAGTATAAAAATTAATAACTGAAAAGTTTAATAAATTCTTTGATTAAAATTATCATGTTCCGGAAATTTGAGACTGTACAATTTTTAATATGTAACATAAAAAAATTGAAGTTTAAATATGACCAAAACAATTTACTGTTTACATGTTCATCCTTTTATATTCATATTAGACTTTGACAGAAAAGTCATATACAGCTTAATTACGATATTGCAAATGGATTTTACTTTTACTATATAAACAAAAATATATATAGTATAACTAATTCATTAAGACCGCTTGTTAATTTTTTTTCTTTCAACTTGAAAATCCGATTTGTTGCAAATATTTTGTTTCATAAATTAAGTAAAGAAAAGAAAAAACAACAATGATAAAATAAAGAGTAATATTGTCTTTTGTGCTTTAATCCTGAAAGGAACCGTAATCGTACCTTCAGAGAAGTGGTTTGTATGATGTATATTAATTTACAAAAAATAAAGTCCTGACTGATGTTTCTGTTTATATTTCGTAAAAACAACTCATAAAAGTGTATCCTCTTATATTAATAGAGCTGGATGTTCTTAAATCAATATCACATCTAAAAGAGCTGTTCTTGCGAGAACTCTTTGCGTATCAGTTTTCAAGAAGCAAAACAAATTTGCTACGAAGGTATTTCGCAGGCTTTGTCTGTTAACTTTAATATTGTCATTCTGAAAGCTTAATGTATACTTTATTGTAATTTTTCATCATAATTTTTTTTTATCAATTTATGTTTCTCAAATCATCATATTTGATTTTAATCAAAATTTATTTTTACGTTCAGTATAAAAATGTCAACTTTTACTACCGATTCTATGAATAAAATTAATTTAAAAACTCAGGAATAATATTATAAGTACGGCAAAAACTTGTATTCTGAATAATTTTTAACCTGCTTTAAACTTCAATTTTCAAACTACTTTTTTTAAGTCATTTTAATTGGTTCAGATTGCTTTTATCGATTGCACAACACTTTTTAATAATAGTTTATGTTGTTTTTCCTTTCCTTCATATTGAAGTACAATTGAAATTTATAAGTAATTTTTAATTGAATTTAAAAATGTGTAAATCCTCTTCCAGACATAAAAATGAACGCTGTTATATACTTTGCCAACGTTACCGTCGATCAATCACACGTAACACATTTAGTAGCGATAACCGTAACTCATCAGCAAGTTTTAAAAGTGCTGCCCAAGCTTCGACAAGGGGTCGAAATGGAAAGAAGAGTAATTTCAGTACGAGATTCGCGTCTGAAGGCTAACGTGATTTTGTATGCGATTTGTAATATCCATTTTCATTTAATTGTTTCAAGATCATTTGTAAAATGGATAATGGTAATAAGTGGCTGACTTCAAACTTGATATCGAACTTGAAATGTATGTAAAATTGTTACTATTACATTTTTTATATTGAATCCTTAGTAAAGAAGATCATATATTATCAATATATTAACAGTATATTATTTTTAACGAATTATATAACTATATCAATAACTATATCAGCCATACTGGTCTCCAGAGGCGCCATATTTTGAAATAAATAAATAAATAAATATATTGTTCATATATTGAAAATATATTCCAGAAATCATATATTGAGCATATATTGCATATATATAATGATTTACAATATATGTTTTATGTATGGACCTTTTTTCTTTTATTAGGAATGGTAAAAATTTCAGCAGTTCACACAGACAAAAATATATTTTGAATATAAAGTGTTAACATCTTATATATAAATCAATATTAGTTTATATATATTACATATGAGAACTTATATTTAAAATATATTTTCTGCATATATTTTAACATATATTTTTGTCCATATGGAATAGGGTTGCTAAGTTTTGAGATCTCTTCATTAATAAAATAAAATATGATAAGGACCGTGTGGACTGTCAGCAGTTTTAATTTGGCCAAGATATTTCAATTCTGATTAATAATTAAGAAACAAATGACGGTCGAATCGTTGGATTCCCACTAAACCTGATCGACCATAATTTAAACTGGTAATCACCAAATTATTTTTCTGATCATTCTTCAAAACCATTCATCCCATTTATCATTCTTATAGAACCACTGTTCTAACACAAACTCATATTTAATTAATGATAAAACGTAACCTTTAGCAGCGTCGAAACGTGTTTTTAGCTTTGCTAATAACATCTCCTGTAACAACAAGAAAAACCATCAGCAATTTTTTTCACAACAGGCTGCAGCAAGAAAAAAAAGTTTTTTTTTTCACGAACACAGGACGAGCTGGGGATAAATGAAATATCTCACCGCAAATTTTATCAAATCATTCTTAATTCTACAAAATCTTCCACTCGATCAATTTTCAAAGAAATAACTAGAAGGCCGTCCAAAGAAATTATGTGACTGAGGTTTACAGTGAAAAACGTCCCAAGATTTATTATAACCCTGCAGCCCAACTTAGAGCATTATATAGTTTGTTCTAACAGTTACAGTTTTTAAACTTTTAAGTCTTTTTTTTCAAAGTTCAACTGCAGCTACTGAGCTAAAACCAGTTTTTGTATTTGCCTCGGATGGGCATCGTTTCACGCTTCCACCGTGCCGTAGCTGCGCATTACGGCAGAATAACTTTTGCAAATATTATATGTGTATATAGTTATTAACTGTCGCAAAGTTAGTGTTGCAATAAAGAAAAGCCAAGATATATATTCTCATTTGTAAATAATTTCGCCGTTTAATCCGGCACTTTGAGCGCAAGGATTAATTTTACGAGGCAAAATATTTGTTATAAATTTACTTTGCAACGTTGGAAAGAGTATCTGATGCACAAAGTATACCTCCACACGTGGCTCACAAATTCTTCCCAGTTTATTTCATATCTTATATCCTATTTCGACTTATCAAAATCCTATCTACCATTTTGGACATCCATAATTTATCCCTAACTTTCTTCGACATGCTCATAAAATTTACGCAAATTATATTCTGACCGCATAAACTGAATTCAAATGAGCCGAATCTTTTCACCGGCTATATGTCGGTTTAGCTGAAACATCTCAACAGGTGAGACGCCGCCGCTTCTCCCAATCCGTTGATCGCTCACGAAATACAACCTGTGACTTATTTTGCGACGCGGATCGACATATTAAAAAGCGAGGCAAGACCTCGGGCACTTTAATTCCGATTAACATTTTTATTCTCATTAAGGCAACAAACGATCCCCTTGATTTAAACGTGGGATCACGTACGGGGACGTGACCGTACGTGCACCTATATAAAGTCCCTCGCATTCGGGCAAAGGAATTTTCTGAAGGTTGAAGAGTCGCATAAAATCGAGCAGGTGGTACTAGTGTTTTGATAACCCGCGTTACATCGAGCTTTCTCGTTGTTGGACAAGGAGCAGGATAGGTGGTCGCGCGGCAAGGGGCACAAACTTGCCGCAGGTGATTGCCGCAACACTGGTTCTCGGCTCCGGCAGCGAGCTGCACAATGCAGCATGAGGTCGACCTTGATGCGCGTGGTTCTCGCGTGCCCGAAGCCGCCCGAGTCGAGCCGAGCGCCCGCGAAGAGAGATCCCGAGAAAAACAAAAAATAACCCAGGAGCGCTCGCTCCGGGCACCACGGAAGCTGAGCGAGAGAAACGAACGCTGCGCGAGAAGAACCTGCCGAGAGAATAAAGAATAGCCAACAAAAAGCAACAGGGCTGGCTGAGCTCGACCAAACAAAATTGGATCGTTCTTTTCGTCTCCCGACGACAGACCCACCTAAATGAGTACAAATTATCTTTGTTGTGAATTCATAGACCGGATCCTCTAGGTTTGGTTAAATCATAGTTCAGAGTTGGCAATCACTTGTTTATTGTAGGAACTTACACGAATGCTCCGATAACAAAAAATAGGCGTTTTTACTGTAGAGAAAATGAGAGTTTGTTTTTTTAGTCAATTCCAGTCGAACTGATTCATGCTAATTTGGCAATTTAGTGAAATTAAGGCAATGTTGAACAGGGAGTTACCGACATTGCAGATTTTTTTTATTAAAAATTAAGAATGTGATTGTAAATTGATTTAACGAGAAGAGGGCGCTTCTCTCATTCTGAACAAAAATATTGAATTTTTATAATAAAACGTTGAAGAATAATGGTTTCTATAGTATTCGAGGTGGACGTTATTCGTAGAAACCATTATTTGTTTACATCTTTCATCGAAAAATAATGGTTTATTATGCTAAAAATTCTCAGGTTGTTGCAGAACCGCCCTATTCTTAGTTTTTTGAAAAATATCAGTTATTGTAATTTAAATAAACAAAGTTCTTAACTCCGTGGCAGCAGACTTTATACATCACCTTCAATATGAAATATAGTTGTTTGACAAAGCAAACTGATCAGTTGACGCATAACCTATAGGATCTTTTTAATTTATTTTGTTCAAAACATTTTAGTTTTAGAGTTTGTGTCAAAATTAACGTAAAAATCAAATTTTGCAATTCGTTTGATTTGATTAGAAGAAATATACTTGCACACTGATTTTAATGATATTGTATTAGTCTTAAGAGGATGTCAAACCGGAAGTTACCGACATTACAGATTTGTTTAGTATATTAATAATAATTTGTTTAATAATATATTAAACAAATCAGTAATGTCGGTAACTTATTCCGATTTGACATCCTCTCAATATCAACTCAATAAGACATTTAAACAAGTTTTTCAAAAATTGGCATCAAGTTATTATATTACACTAATTTTTCGTCATCAGTTTGACTAACAATTTCAAGTTGATTAAAAAACGAACTAGAGAATATAGTCAAACTAAATATGATAACTGGAATATTAGTAGTTATACTACTAGATTTCCAGTTACACTAACTATAAATGCCAGAACTAAAAAAATATAGTTCAATCAACGAAGAGCAAATTTTTCTCACAGTGTGATAACCAAAAAGTATACCTTTTGTCTCATACAGTGTCGTTTTTAGTTCAAGTAACAGGACTGTTGAACACCATTCATCGATTGTTTAACAATATTTTTCTGTTTGCACTTTCGTTGACATCAGTCGTTTGTCCCCTTTTTTTCTTTCTAATATCGTGACATTCTGACTTTTCTTCATTACAGCTAATAATTGTTGCCAACTGAAATAATGAACGAACATGATTGAAGACGAAAAACATTGCCAATTTGACTTAAGAGTTTATAAGGTAAGGTTAGGTTTTTGTAAATTGATCAGTTACAACAATCCTCATTCGAATGTTTGAATTCATAAATACTTACAAGTTATAATAATAAATAGAATAATACTTAACGAACATGATTGCCAATTCAAATTGAGAGTTCATAAGGTAAGGTTAGGTCATTGTGAATTGATCAATCACAACAATTCTCAATCGGGCGTTTGAATTCGTAAATATTTACAATTTAGCATCGCAGTCAAGGTCAGAATGTTTGAGTCTTTGCATTTTAATTCCAGTTGTTTGGTGCACGAACACCTTATCTTCGAGATTATACTCAAAGGTCGGTAATAAAATGTTAATGGACAGCTGGGCGATATCTTAAGGATAGCACATCCCTAGATGAAGCATTTGAAGCCGCAGAGACTTGGACGTGTGTATCCTTGGCGGACGGACGGGATGTTATCTACAACGAAGGCCGCACTAGTTGTTAGAATGGGACCGGTATTTCTGCCTGACGGACCCATCGCAGTTGCTGTTCAGAGTTGCTTAACCGTGTCGAGCCTTACGTGTCCATTAGTCGCTGCGTGCGCCTACGAGCATTGTCCCGTTCGAACGCCTGATTAAGAACGTCTCGTTTTCTCAGCAGCTTTGTCTCTCTGGGTCTGTCGCGGGCCAGTGAGAACGGCCACTGCAATCACGCAGCCCAAGGGCCTCTTTCTTTTCCTCTCTCTTCTTTCAATCCTCCCTCTCTCGGAGAAGGGCTCTCTTCTCCGAGGAGGATTTATGAACGATCGTAATTCTGATATGCTTGTTCGGTGAATTAAGTTCGTGCAATGACTTTGGGTAATTGGTATGTGTACCAACTCGTGTTTTGTTCGAGGAGAGCCGCTTTCTCTGTATTTAAATGGGCTATTCTTCAACTTGGGACATTCGTCTTGTATATGACTTTTCTACATTGAGATATTGTTTACATGCACGAATGACAAATATTGTCGCCCTGCTAAGTTATTGGTAGACAATTTGTGAATTATATTCTAGGCAACAACATTTTCCAGAAGTTCGTTTTTTAATAGTATTATGATTTTTTACATTGAGATATTGTTTACATGCACGAATGACAAATATTGTTGCCCTCTTAAGTTATTGGTAGACAATTTGTAAATTATATTTTATAGGCAACAAAATTTTATGTTTATTTAAAGAAATACATAAAAGTTGTGCTTCGTTCAAAATAGACATGTGCTTTTGGCCAGGAAACTTTCATTGAAAAAATACTATTGAAAATATTAGGTCTGATAGAACAATTCAAACTTGAAAAAAAAAAACATAAGTAAACATGAAAACTAAGACCAAAGTAAAAGAAACCTTAGGAGAAGAGAATTTTGAATGGAAATTTAGATAAAAAATACACTATTTAAATTTGAAATTTGTTATAGAAAAAACCTTACAATTAGAATATTTTAGTCTTTAAAGAGTCTTAAAAGACTTAACATTTTGAGTTTTTTTGAATTCTTTTACCGTTATTCTGCAGTTAAAAACAAATATTCTTGTGTCTGGTTTATTGATAAACAATTTGTAAATTATTTTCAAATTTAGTTTCATTTAGTTTTCATTTTTAATATTGGAAATTATTTTATTTGGGGATTATGATTGTCAAAAACAGTTTTGACCTCTTTCTTTTTTTTTGGTCTTTCCAAATTCTTTTACAGTTATTCTGCACCTGGGCACGAAGATTATTTTATTATCTCTTATTATATTTTCTGCATAACTAATTTGAAGTTTCGCTGTCTTTTGACGAAGATCATTTCTTTATAATGTTAAGATGATATGATCATTATTAGTTTGATGGCTAAAAAGACTTTTTTCATCTTCCTCTAGAAAACTGGTTTCGGCAAGCATTGATGGCGGCAAGTTTTGATGAGACAAGTATAATTTTTTATGCGAACGTTTAGAACGATAGTCTTCAATAAAGTCACGGATGAAACACGTTTTGTTGTAAAGTTTATAAGTATTACCGTCAAACAAACTATAACACTGATGATTAAGTTGAGAGGAAGCTTTTAAAGATGAATTTCACATATTTGTAACCGTTTTTAAATCGGATCAACCATCAGTTTCGGGCTCTTTTGTTATTTCCAACGACGAAAACGTTTCTTCACTGACACGTTTTTTTATCTCAGATTTTTTATCACTTTGAAAACATATTACTCGATTCGACAATCTTTTACACAAGCAAAAAGACTTAATAAACGATAATATATATAATTTTGTTGTGCGTTTTAAAAGTGGCGTTTTGTTTTGAAAGAATAAAAAACTATGGCACTTTAATTTGAGGGGTTAAAAAAAATTAAAATTCACGGAGGCAGTAAAGAGAATTGTATGAGAACGAGGGAGCAGAGACGTTCTTGAATAAAACTGATTGTCATTTGTACGTCTTTGAGTATGCGTGACTTGTCAGACTGTAAAATTGGTCTTTTTTCCTATTACACCGAGGGCCCATTTCTCACGTTCGAATACAAAAATTGCACATCCGGCAGAACGGGCCAAGCTTAATTATCTATAGCGCCACACTGAGCTAAAATAACGGCCACGAGAGCATGCTCGCCTTTGTCTTTCGAATAATTGGAGCAATTCTGTACGTCGGATAATACGATGTTTGGGTCGAATAATTCATATCAAAAATGTTCACTCAAAATTGACATCAAAAATTGAAATAATTCCGCACGAGAGGTAGAAAGGAAGAAAGGGGTTTGGGGGTGCTTATGAAATATACGAAGTCGTTGTGAAACAATTGAAAATTTCTTCGAGCATCATTAGGACTTATTCTTTTGTATCAACTACATCAATCAAATAATAGTGAGATGTGCCACGCGTTAAGCAGAACAGTGCAAGTGAACATTGTCATCTACTCTGACTCTTGAACTTTGAACTCCATTTGAATTATAGCACGTTCCGCATTTTCATAATTAGAGTCACGTACCATTGAGAGGCGCACATTTTGGGACGCGTATGATGTTCAGATCTCTAACGACACTGATTAATTTGCTCTACGTTTTGCATCCACCATGTTGTTTTTCAAATTTATAAATTTTGTATCTTTCAATATCATCTGTGTTGTTTGCAATTTTCAAAATTTGAATAAAAAAATATTAAAAGAAATTCACTAATAAAAATATACGATTGAAAAAGTTTCATCTCTCATAGAAAAAGATGATGAAATATGTCATACTAAATGATAAATATAATGAAATATTATATATCAAAAAATTAGTTTTTGTTGAAATTCAAAAATGCCATTGCAATAATTGCCCATTAAAATGCACAAAAAAGTGTCTTAAATTGGTAAAAGTGTCTTGAAAATGTCAATTTTTAAGACACTCAACGTCTCAAATTAAGATGCAAGTAAAAGTCGCTTAAATTTTTTCTTCAAAATGTAAAGGGAATCATTACTTTGGTTACGTTCGAGTGAAAGTTCTGTACTTTTTTCAATATTTGCTTTTATTTTGATGTAATGCCAATTACAGTTGAAAAAGTTTTTTAAAAAAGATCATCAATCAAAAGAAAGTCTACTGAAATCACTAAAAATAATAATTCTAAATCAATTTTAATTCGATAATTTTTTATTTTATTTTCCAATGGATTTTAACGCCATTAATATTTTACATTGATTATAATTACATTAAGTGAGAAATTTGATTTTAATTCCACTGTCGGTTAAGTTTTTGAATGAAATTGAGGAAAATTGAAATAATCGGTTTTAATATCTTTAAAAAAAATCAAGGGAATGAACCGATAAAAATTTTTTGTTAAAAATAAATGATCATTTTATTATTAGATATAACATTTTATCAAAGTTGTCATTTTTAGTAGTACTGAATCATATTTCAGTGAGGTAAAAATTCATTCATTATCAAGAATTTTTATATACGAAGCATTTTCGTCGTGTGGGAATAAAAACTCTGTCACCTATAACAGGTTCGGTAAAGTGGCGTTACGTGTGCGCTAACACAAAATTTTAATCAAGAAAATGCGTTATTTCTTTTCTCCAATCTATCTTATCCTTTCGAAAAACTTGGTTTCTGCTGGATGATGAAAAAGGCGTTCAGGTGTTGGCCACGTTCTGGGTTAAGCTGGGAAGATTTTTAGATCGGCTGGAATAACGTGTAAGACGACACCTTAAAATTGTTAATGTCGTGAGAGAAAATTAAAGCCGTCCCACTTTTATATAGCGGCGTACATTTCTCGCGAATAAAAGCGATTTCCTCGTTGAGACGAAGCTGCAGGACTTTTGTGAACAAACGTGTTTTAATGAAAGTGCTAAGCTGCGACACTAAATTGTTCGCCGTGGACAAAAAGTATGCAAAAAGGGTTAAATCTGAATTAGGTTAAAAAGAAATTGGAATCAGCTCAGCGCGCAATGCGACACGCACTGTCCCCGAGTTTAAATATATTAAAATTTGTATAAAGACGTAACGATACGTTTCACGTACATACACGAAAGCTCGCACTCGCTCTTAGACATGATAATGAATGCATAATGCAAATGTATACATTTATAATAACTTGTGTGTGTAATGCATATTCATCTGCCAAGTGCAGTGAGAAACTTCAATGGCAACGACGAGTATAAAGTCGTTAAGAAGCGCCTGCTAATGATGACCACACGTACAAAAGGCCGGTTAGATTTTGCAATGCTCGAGGAAAAAAAGTCCGATTCCAACCATCCAGCGGCCTCGTTAAAATCTAAACAAATTTTCACTTTTTCCTCTATCACAAAATAGCATCCAAAGCAAAGTTGCCAAACAGAAACTCAAATTTTTCGTATAAAAGGAAACATAATTACGCTGACAAAAATGTACTTTGACACGTTGATTGAACTATATTCTTTTAGTTCCGGCGTTTGTAGTTAGTGTAACTGCAAATCTAGTAGTAACTGTTAAAATTTTAGTTATCATAACTATATATATTCAGTTTGACTATATTCGATAGTTCGTTTTTTAATCACCTCAAAATTTATAGTCAAACTGATGAAAAATTATTGTAATAATAAATTGATTCCAATTTTTGAAAAACGTGTTCAAATTTCTTACTGATTTGATATTGAGACTGATACGATATATCATTGAAGTCAATGTGCAAATGTCTATATTTGGTTAAATCAAATCAAACGAATTGCAAAATTTAATTTATCTGTTAATTTTGACACGAATTCTAAAGTTAAAATGTTTGTAACAAAATAAATAAGAAAACATCTATGGGTTGCACGTCGACAGATCAGTTTGTTTTGTCAAACAACTATATTTCATGATTAATGTTACCATAAATTGCCAAGTTTTGGCATACATCAGTTCGACTAGATTTGTCTAAAAAACAAACTCTCATGTTTCAGTAAAAAAACACTGATTTTTTTGTCAGTGAAGGGAAGAAAATATAAACGAAAAAATATATTTTATCCTATAGTCCTTATTGCCAATTTTTATAAATTTTATATGTAACGAATATATTTTATTTTATATTCCATAAGTTCATAAAAAAAATTTGTAAAAATATATTCAACGACTATAGTCCTTATTGCCAAAAAACCAAACGGACAAAAATATAATTTCAATTATATTTAAAATATATATTATATAAATAAGACATAAACTTATATATTTCATATATAAACCGTTTATATTTTGAATATAAAGCGGCAAGTACTT
>JAAMPD010001470.1:0-23981 GCA_025266255.1 Trissolcus basalis | reverse complement strand
AAAAAAAAAAAAAAAAGAACAAAAGAGCCAAAGACCGAAAAATTCTGGTTCGTTTTAATAAACAAAAATAACAAAAAACGGGTGGCATGCGAATAGACACACTGCCTTTTTTTAAATAAAAAATGAAATAAAAAATTCGTGGGGCAAGTAATATAATTGTTTTGGGGCAAATGATTGATTAAAATTGGGGCATATGATATACAGATAAAGGCATTTTGGGGCAAATGATGATCACCGAAAAATTTCACTTATCGTTACCGTTCTTTTTAGATCATTCCTGCAATCAAAAATGTTAGCCGAGGGAAGGATTAGCGATACTTAAAAATAGGTAAGGTAAGGTTAAAGAAAATATACCGATGAAATAACAAACAGCAAGATAATTTTTAAATATAAATGTTTAATCGAGAGTAATGCTTGAATAAAAAAAAGTTTCTTACATTACTAGAACTGTTTAAAAATGTACATTCGAGACGGATGATACAATCGCACTATATTTGGAGCAAATACAACCCTAATTCCCAATCGGCGACATATGCGCTAATCGAAAAATGTGCCGCCGAGTCATACGCATTTATGTACTCGCTATACAATGTACCGATTAGCTGTCCTAGTAGCTGCCGCGTTTAATTTTGTAATTATCAATTTGTTGTGTTCTTCTCATATAATTTTGTACAAAATTTGTCAACATGCTATTTACACCTGTCGTGTTTGCTGCCGCGTAACATTAAGCTAAAACGATGTCGATTAAAATGACGCACAATGCTCCATATATTTACAATTCTTAAGTTTCCATTTTGTTAGCATTAAAAATTCATTGTACAAATTAAGTCACGTTTGCCTTTGATATTGTAATTAAATATTATTTACAAATTAAGAATAAATCAATTTTTTATATTTATTACATCAAATATGCAGTTTCATTCATTTATCAATCTATAATGTCAGTCTTGAATAAACTTTAGTCAGAGAAAATCGCCATCTTTGTACAATCTGTACACCGAGGGTTGCCAAGAACTTGCGTGTATTCATTCGTTTGTGCTAAGCTCAGAGTATCTGAAAAAAGAATAGTCGTCGCTAATCAAAACAAAAATGTTTGCATTAGAATTTTTACCTTGGATAAATATTACTTACTACAGAAAAAAAATTAGAAATCATATCGTTGTAAATAGTACCTTATAATCTAAAAATTATAATTATACTACTGGGTACGAAATGACCCTAAAATATCTAAATACAAGAATAAATCTTGTCCCGGTGATTGAAATCAAGCTAAATTTTAAAATAATCTTCTCAGTAATAAAACATAATTATTACAATATTGCACCATAATAAATTCGAGATATTAAAAGAGTCACATTCGGATGCATTGGAAATCATACTATTTGGTCACAATAAAAGTATTCTTTTTTCAGATAAATTATTTATCACATGTTGTCTAAGAACTGTTACTTCAATTGCTCATTGGATTAAAAAATATCGCAGAAATATCAACATAATTCTCCCTCAAACTACAACTGCTCTGACAAAATTTGATTCTAAATCAAGATGAAAATATTAATATTTTCTTTGTAAAAAAATCACATCAATAAGTGAAAACATCTGAGCTATACTTTTTACACGCAATTTCACAACATCCCAACCTCTGTGAACTCTTGATCAACCCTGCGCGATATTTCAACTGGCAAATACAAGCAAACTTTTACCTACATTCTTACAAATATACAAATTATACTATCTTACGACAAATCTGTAAGTTTTTTGTGATGTATGTTTGATTCGCACTAACTCCTCCCAAACTTAGTCACTTCTCAACAATCGAAGATCATGGAATCAATGACTTTCAATTGCATACCATATTCTTTTACATGTGCTGTATCGTCGCTTAGCACCGACCGTGACCGGTTTCGAAGTTGTGATTGATTTCAACAAAAGTGCGTTGAAACGTCCCACCATTACCTTCCATTTATTGCAATTTAAGACTCGGTTTTGCAATAAAATGAACAAACAGCGTCCAACTTGTTTTTTTGTTTAACATTAAAAATTCTGTTGTATAAAATGATATTTTATATGAAAAGTTGTAGCAAAAATATTTTGTGTTGATTGTTTGAAAGCGATTAAAATCTGCGCGATCGTGTCGGGGTGACGATCGCGTGGGAATTCTCAAATACATTGATCAGATACATTCTCACAATTCGAAACTTTGACAAACTCCATACGACGAGTCACAATTATTGCCATTTGAAATTTCGAGCATCTAAAACTCGGCGCTTTCGCGACAGAAAATATACACACCGTACTTAAATGCAACCGATTTTTTTGTTTTTGTTATTATAGTACGGCTTTCAGTAATTTTGCAAACCAGATATGCACCAGTGGATACAGTTATTGACGATCAGAAAAGTCGTAGCGTTGCGTGTTATGGTACGCGGTAATGACGTGTAGCGTTTTGAAACAAAGATCAATCTTAAATGTTTGTAATACTTCGACAAAGGCTCGAGTATAAATACTTAAATACGATTAACAAATTTCGCAAACAACTTAAAATAAATAATGAAAAACATAAAGGAAAACCGGGAGTTATCAATTAAAAAAGTGGCACTGTTCAACAATCTTTTTGACACAAGTTTGAATTTGAAACTAGCAATCTTTTGATCACTTTTATGAATAAAAATATATAAATTTTGAATGTTAACGTAGCATAACACGCAATTTTTTTACAGAATGTTTTTTCTCTCAAGTGAGATGCATGAGAAGTTTATGGAAACCGTTATCGCATAGTTTTTTATTTCCATCGTTCATTTTTGTCACTTCAATCTCAAAGGATGATTTTTTGTTCAATTCATTTGATTCGAATATACGACCGGATATGAAATACTGAACAGTGAATACTTAAACTTGAATTACATTTGGAGGTTTTTTTTTTTAATATTTGTATTTCAGTCATCGAAATCATATTGAATACTGCACTGAATAATACTGCGATCAAATAAATCATTTATAATATTCAGAAAAATTTGAATTATAACATTTTGATTTTTTGAATGGCAGCAGCACAGGGAAAATTACAAAACCTTCGAAACTAATGATAGAAAATCTAACAAAATTCCTAGTCGAGTCATTAAAATTCGGCGATGACAAAATTTTGATTTTTAATGACTTTAAATGAGATGTGATCAGTTGTTTAATATCTTCTCGCAAAACATTTAACATTAGTTAAATAATTGAGTTTTTTTTTACTGATACAAACATTCTTATGTTTGTATCAGATAACAAAGAATCCGATGGATTCGTAATCACAACTGATAAAAATATCAAACAAAAGCATAATAACATCTCTTGTATTGTTTCGAATTTAAAATTCAAGCGCATCCTACTTCAGAATGAAATGACAATGTTTTAAATTAACAAATCATGCATCTTTACTTTGAAATATACAATTAGCGGAGTCGACTTTGTAATTTGGTATTTTATTTGAAACATTTCTACTTCAACTTGTTCAACTTTAGTAGCATTTGTCTACCTTAATAAATATCATTATCATATATTATCACTGTTTTTTTAATTTTGCCTCATTGATGAATTTCGAAACGAGGAAACGTCCGCCATCTGGGAATCAAAAAAAAAAAAAAAAAGAAAAAAAAAGAAAAAAACAATCATCAATATCGAAATTCCACAACAACCTGGAGTAGAAATATAAATAAATTACAAATCTGAAACAGACGACTCGCCAAACTGATAAAAGGCCGTAGAACAAAAATCAATCGCTGAGCGAGAACAAAGCACTGTCTCCGGGTGTCAGAGTTCATGCACATTAACACACTTTGTTGATGGGGGGTCACGAGCCGATGATGCTACGCACCGCCTGGTCAATGACAGGCTCAGGCGTGGAACTGCCAGGAACTGCGCCGCTGTTGCTGGATGAAACTTGCGTGTTCGCGGGTCGTTTTTTGAGATTGAGTATGCTGTCAATCGCTGACTGCACCTGCGCAGTGATGTCATGCTCACGCGCGGCGTCCGTCGACGTGGACGCGCACTGTTGCGAGGAGTAGAGTCCTAAACCGTCGAGGCTCTCGGTGTCCTCGAGCAGGTCGCGCTCAAGATCCGTCGCACTGTTCGCGCGACCGTCACTGATGCAATCGAAAGAATCCCGCTCACCGCGACTGTCACCGTTCGCGCGCACCTTTTTGTGACTCTTAGTCGCTGACTTTGTACCCGGCCCGTCAAGCGTCCTACACTTGGCGCCGTCGCCCGGCGACTGGGTGTAAACACCCAACTCCTTTTGTATCTCGAGCCACTCGTCGTAGTCGCCTGAGCACACCGACGATTTCACTAGCGGCTTCTCATCAGTCTCCATGTCCACGAACTCGTCGTCGTTCAACTCAAGCTTTACTGATGCGCTGCCTGCTAACGTGGGCAATAACCCGTCCATGTCTGACAAGTCGCTCTCCACTTTGGGAACTAGCAGCTTCTCCTCCTTCATGAACTCTTCTACAATCACAATCACACATATTTACATCTAAAAAACTCGAAATTGTACAAGTGCAGATGCATATTAGAAGTTAAAACTGATAGTTTACCGTTCGCTTTAACTTTGGCATTTTGATCTTTCAGTTTGTTGAGGAGAATCTGCTCGTCAGCAACGAACATCCTGTCGATCATCATAACTTCAGAAGACCTCACTTCTCGCTGTAATTGAAAAGTGGAAAATTATAAACCAAAACTATAACATTGATACTTTGTTTGTTTGTTTGTTTTTCAATTCAAAAGATATATCCTACCGTGCTCTCCATCATCAACAGGTACTGGAATTTGCTTCTCATTGAGCTAAATTTATTTAATAAATGTTTTGCGGTTTCTTCAAACAGATCATCAGCCTTTAGAAGGTCCTTTTCGCTGAGCACTGGTTCATCAAACACGTGGTATTTGAGCAATCTTTTACAAGCGTCCCGTTTGCTTGTGAACGGTGTATTCACGTCCGGATTCAGTACATCTGTCTGATCTATTTTCATTTGTTGCTCCAATCTATTCAAACAAGAAAAGTCACCACTTATAAACCATATACAAATAACAGATAGCCCATCACCAATTTTATAAATTCTTCTTCAATTTTTTTTTCTTATTAAATTTTAATTCATCTATGCTTCAAATTAAATCAATTTATAAGTTTAGAATTTCATTTAAATCCCAAACCAAATAAATTCTGAAACCATCCCCCTGCATTGATCAAAGTAATATAAAACTAAAATGTTAAACTTCATATAAATCTATATCTTTCGAAACTTACAATTCACTTCTATTGACTTGTCTGCAAACCGGGCTAGTAGCAGGCCTTTTAACGCCCCTCGTGCCAGAATTCGGACTCATGAGTGGTTTGACGGTGGCAACAGCAGGAGTCTGCATCGTGTTCTGATTGCTCTTAGCGCACAGCCTGGGCGAGATAGCTTGAGTAACAGGGGCGTTTGACACCTGCACCTGGATTGGCGACGGCATCTCTTTGCTTGCCGGACTCGGGATCTCGATGAGCGGTTTAACGTCAATCGGATCTGTCTGGCATTGTGTCGACTGTTGTTGCTGCTGTTGTATGTGGTGCGTCGGCATGATTTGTTGTGGGATCGTGGCCTGAGTCATGGTCGTCGAAGTGAACGCGCCAGAGCTCATGGACGGATTTGGCATCTGATTGCTGCTCAGTGTCTGACACGGCCTGAGTTGTGGCTGCGCTTGCTGGTGGTTCAGGGTTTGTTGCTGCTGCGTGTGTTGCAATTGGGCAGATTGCTGGTGCTGAAGCGGCATCTGTTGCTGCTGGTGCATTATATGTTGCTGCTTGTTTGGTGACTGCTGGATTGTCATGTTTTGCACATTTGTTGTTGTCTGATGAGCCTGGAAAAGAGCCAATTTTTTAATATTCATATTCTAATGAAAAGATTTCAATTAAAAAAAAAAGAATCCAAAAAAATATTATACTTACAGTGATATTGCCGAGGAACATGTTGTTGGGCTCCGAAGTGATATTCTGCATTGAGATAGTGTTCATATTTACATTCTGATTCGTCACAGATATCGTAACAGCCGGAGCAGTTTGAGCTTGGGACTGCGTTTGCGTTTGCACCGTCGAGGTTTGATTTTTACAGGTACTGATTTGCGATAATGAGCTCGTTGACACGTTGGTCGTTACTTCAGGTTCCTAAAAATAAACAAGATAATGATTAACAAACATTCCTCGCTTGCAAACAAACATCTAAGACCAACAAAAAAAACAAATACTTACACTAACAGCATGGTGTGGCAAATTACTCAAAACTTTTCCCGAGGCAAGAATTTTCGTTTGTTCTTGATACAATTTTGTTAGCAACATCTGATCTTGTTGCGAGTTGCTTTTGCGCGCCAGGATCGTTTGAATTTGCATCTGAATGTTCTTAAGCATCATCTGCTTCTGCACAGTTAACTGGATAGTCTGGATCCTCTGAACTACCTGACCAGTAGGTGAGGCCGGTGTGGGCGCCGCACAAGGCGAAGTTGCAGGCATTAGCTTGGTCGCAGCCTCTGGAGTATTCTCTCCCGTGTTTTTGTTAGGGTCGATGTTCTGTGAGATGAAATTAACAGGTCTGCTGACGACTTCGACGACCTTCTGCTGCTGCTGTTGTACCTGCTGAGTGGCCAAGTGTGGTCGACAAACTCCCACCGCAACTACTGCTGGTCGATTACTTCTATCAGTAATTGTTACTGGCCTCGGCTGAGCAGGTTCTGTCTTTATCGTTGATTGCTGTAAACAAAAATGGGTACCGTTAAAAACACATTAAATATAAATACAAACAAATTCCAACAATAGAAAACAATAAACAACAAGCGACAACATATTGCGACAACGATCTGATAACATAAAAAGTAACACCAACCACATTAGTAGCTTGGGAGACAGCAACAACCTTCTTCTTAACAACTTTCGGCTTTTTAGGAGTTTGCGCAGGTTGCGTGGCCGGCTGTTGTTGACTAGTCGTCATGTTCTTCATCTGCTGTTGGTTGAGATTATCGATGAACTGACTCGGGAACCCGGAATTCTGTATCTGAATCTGATGTGGCATCTGGGACGCCTGTACGACAATGTTTTGAATGTTGTTTTGTATCGTAGGCGCGCCACCGCTGCTGTTGACAATAATCTGACTCGTGGGCGTGTGGATCTGCAGGCCCTGCAGATTCTGCGTGCCCGCGTCCGGTTCTCCAATGACGATCTTCTGCGGCTGGCTTTGGTGCTGCGTCTGCTGTTGCTGTTGCTGTTGCTGCTGGTTCTGGTTCGCGTTCAGCTGGTCGGACAGGAACTGATGCAGGAGTTGCTGACTGATAACCTGCATCTGACCATTCGCGTTGGCAATGAGCAGCTGGTCGTTGGGGTTCAGATTGCTCAACGCATTCAGTATCTCCGGACTGATCTTGGGCGCGCTGTTGATTATGTTAGACGCGGTGGAATTGAGAACAGGCTGGGGCTCGCTTTTGGGCGGCTCGTTGTTGCACGGGGGGTTGTTTGAGATCAGGATATTCTGGTGTTGCACGCCCTGAGCGTTCTGTTCAAACTGCTGGTTCGTGGCAGCGTTGATCTTGACTTTCTGCCGGTTGTTTTGCGCGTCCAAGCTTTCCGTCGTGAACAGCTGTTCGTTGTTCGTCAGCGTCTGCGGCTGAAGAACGTTGATCGCCTGCTGCACGTTGGTGTTCTGCTGGAACATCGCGTCCACCTTCATGCCGTCCTGACACCGCTGTGTCGACGCCAGGTTCACGTTTTGCTGCAAATTCTGCTCGAAGATGTTCTGCATCTGGACGTTCTGCGTCTGCACAGTGTGCGTGGAGATCTGCTGCGCGACATTCTGCTGATAAATCGACACGGGGTCGCTGCTCTCGAGGCTATTCTTAACAACCTGAACGTTCCTCTGGACTGTCGTGCACTGCACCGTCTTTTGCTGCATCGGCTTCACTCGCTGGCCAATCGTTTGCACGCAGCCCTGATTTTGCTTCGCCCGTTGCGCCGTCTGATTGCATTTCGGCTGCTGCACGCAGGTGACGCTTCGCACAATCGGTTTCGCCGAGCAGGGCGACCGTTCAGCCTTCTGGATTTGGGGCGACTTGATCGGTCCTGGGGACACTGACTCGAAGGTCATCTGCGGTCCCTGCGAGACAGGAATGGTGATGATATTTTGCGGACTGCTCGACTGAACGTTGCTGCTGATTGGCGACTTGACGAATTTCTGTCGTTGTTGTTGCGCAACCCCGATCGTTTGTTGCGGCTGCGAAACAACCGACTGCGCCTGACCCAACAGCTGAGATATGATCGGCGAATTTTGACCGCCGCTTTGCGTCAGCGACCGTAAAAGCGCCTGCGCAGTCGCGGGATCGAGCTCCGGCTGGTTCGGCTCCGGAGTATGATGCAGCACCACCCGACCGTCCTCTCCAACGGCCAGTCTCAACTGTCCCGAGATCGTGTTCTGCACCGGCATCTGCAGCTGCGCTATCAACTGGCTATTAAAGTTATCAGCACCGCCGCCCTGTTGAGTATTAGTCGTTTGGATTTGCACCACTGGACTTTGCACCACGGGACTCTGAACCACCGGACTCTGCGTCGGCTGCGGCTGTTGGATCGACGTAGGCTGCGGAGAAGTTTGCACGGTATTTTCTGGCTGAGAACACGCCATCATCCCGTCGGACTCGCCCCCAAGGTCATTGTCGAAAAGGTCGTCGTCCACGCCGATGCCTGAGATTTTCATGATGCTCGCGAGGTCGAGTTTCGGTGCCTCGTCGTCTTTCCTCTTAGCTTTCTTTTTCTTCTTTGCCTTCTTCTTAGGCGGCGGAAGAAGGTTGTGATCGATGATCGCCTGGTTGTTTTGCACGTTTCCACTCATCATCGATACCTGGTTGTTATGAGTGGTTATCTGAGGCTGCGGACTTTGTACCATCGCGTTTTGAATCACTATTGAATTGGCATTCCCGGTATTTTCTGAAATTTCGAACATTTCATTAGTATCATTTTTGTTTACTTACTTTGCTCAACAATTTCAGCTTGAGATGTCATCAAGTTATTGATTTTTTAAAAATGTTTTTGTGTTCTTACGAGGTGCAGGACTAGAGGGCGTATGTGCTCTTATCACAGGTGCAGCAGGCGATGGAAACCCATTTGGGACCGCGAAGAAAGTCGGGGTAATTCCTTGTAGGTGCGATATTCCTTGGGCAGTTACAACTCGCACCAGCTGTTGTTGTGTCAACTGCAACGGAAACTTTACATTACAACTATTTTCTCAATTGAAAACTTTTTTTGGATGATGAATATGTTGTTTTATTAGAATGCCATAAAATTGTGAGTGAAGCAATGACAAAAATGAAATGAAGAATGATTGACCGTCACCTGTGCGGTATGCGTTTGTTGTTGAGCATTCGCTGGAGTTCTCAAAATCAGCTGGACGCCCCCGGGTTGTTGCTGAACGATTACCGGACCCGTTGATGGCAAAACCTGAAGTATAAATGATATTGCCACTTATACTTCTGCACTTGTTTCAATTTCAATTATGATATGTTAATAACAAAAAGGAATTAATGCGTTCTCAACGAAGCGAGCTACAATTTTGTTTGATTAATTCCAACAATGCAATGCTAATTAAAACAAAATGTTTGAAGGTTTTTATTCATTCAAATAAATTGAATAGATATATTTGTGAAAAAGCAGGTAGAGGATTTGAAACAAAGGATTTGATTTAAAGCTCCATAAATGAAAGGCTAGGGGACACTGTAACGAAAAAGTTACCTGATTTAGTAGAAGTCCTTGCGTAGGAATCATTGTGGGACTCGGCTGAGGACCCAGTACTAACTGTGGCTGAGTTTGTTGTGGAACCTGTGTGAAAAATGAGAAAATGAAATAATTTTATTACAATTGTCAAACCGCATAACAAATTTTGTGTGATCGTTTCCTTTCAAAATAAAAGAAACAAACCCGTCGAAAATTATTTTTGTCATTTAATTTAAAGGCAATCCCTTCTATTTATTTTGAAAGTATCATAACAAGTTTGTTCTGGATCGTCTATGACTGAACATCGTAAAAACAAAGAGTACGTACCAAGTAATACATTATACTTATTGAACAGAAATTGAGAGTAAAAGAAGCATCACAGACATGTGCGTCTGTGGATCGCTCAGTTGACACTGAGAGGTACGGACCAAATAAATTCTAAGACACATGAAAATGTTTTTGGGAGGGTAAGAGAACAAAAATGGTCGGGGAAATATTGGGCACCGATTGCGAGAAACAAAACAGCGGAACGAATTTTTATACCTGCAAAATCTTATTGTGAAGATCGTCAATTATGTGAATAATGCAATAACAAATATCTAATCACCGTTTCAGTTCAACCATAAAACATTGAAACTCAATTTTAAAATTAATTCCGAATTAAAAAAAAAGGAATTACAAAATCATTAGAAAAACAAAAAAGGTTCAACAAATCTTGTAAACGTCGATGATAAGGATGATCTTTGAGGCAAACATGGAAAACAACAAACAAGTGGACAACATTATCTCATGTATAATCATTGAGTCATAAATCATCAGCCCAAGAGCCCAGTAAACAGTCTACCTAATTCCACCGAAACAAAAGTATAATAACCTGATTAGTAGTTAACGTTGTGGAAACCCTCTGTTTTTGTTGTTGCATGTTGCCTTGTTGATTTGAGGGTTTCGGCAAGATCTGGGGCGGTTGTTTTGCAGCCTTCGTCGAGGCGATTTGAATTTGCTGATTTCCAAACAAGTGCGTGCGCGTCACCAACTGTGTCGGTGCAGAAGCAAACCCTGACGGATTGCCGTGGATGATTTGTAATACTTGCATTCCTTGTTGCAAGAGAGGCGTTGTTGATCTCACCTGCTACAAAAATCATCACTAATTAATAAAATTTTAAAATTGATTCATTATACTTTTTCGCATAATTTTGATCTTTTTGTTTTTGAGTAATTTAAAATTGATTTTATTTAAACGTAGAAGTTAGATTAACGACATGGACGCTTTTTTTAAGCGCGTAAAGATCTATTTTTTCATGGCGCGTTTACCCGTAAATTCAAGGCGCTGTCCAAACATTGAAATTTTCTACTTTTCATTTTTGTATGGATATTTTCATTCTGTAAAGTTAATATTTGGTTATTGTATTAATTAAACCTTCTTTTTTTCATATTCGTATTAACAAGAATTTTTTTCTGATTCGCCGAATTCTCAACAATACGAAAAAAGCGTACTGACATTCGTTAACATCAATTAAACTTTCTTTTTTTCATTTTCCTATTGATAAGAATTCGGGGAATCACGAAAAAGGATCAAACTCACCGCATTTTTTTCAATAACAAAAATGAAAAACAGAAAGTTCAATTAGTACTAGCAAACTGCAATACGCTTTTAGGACGCGTAGTTTATGATGAAAAATTTTTCAATAAAATGCGTCCAATTCCAATTCTTATCAATACAAAAATGGAAAGTACAAGATTTGAATGTTCTAACAGCGCCTTAAATTTTGGTAATCGTCAAAATTAACGTGACCGCCTAGGCAACGCCTTTAGAACGTCATCGAAACCATTACAAATCTGATGTTCAAAATGATACTAACCACCGGTGGTCCAGGACTTCCAGCTGACGCGGGACTTCTGTTGTTCAGCGCAGTGGTGGCAGTAGTTCCCACGGGATGTGGGCTTTTAGCCGGGGGATAGGGGCTGGGCGCGGGACTCTGAATCTGCCCGACATTAATAGGACTCTGCATGGGACTCTGCATCTGGATATTGAAGCTGGCGTTCGGCGTGGTCGCGGCAACAGGACTCGGACTGTTGCGCGCAGACTGCATGGAATTTGACGCCGGACTCCTCAACAGCAGCCGGTTGGGGCTCGGGCTAGGAGTAGGGGGCGCGATGTTCGATGCCGGACTCTTAAGCGGCATTGAGAACGGGCTGCCCGGTGAGTTGGTGTTCCTGCCCTGGATGTTCTGCATCTTGATATTCGGGATGATTGTTGCCGCGGTCTGTCCAGCCGAGGGACTCGAGAACTGGCGTTGCTGTTGCGCAAAGTTCGCCTGCTGGTTGGCGTCGCTCGAGGTGATCTGTGAGCTCACAATGCTCGACAGGTTGGAGCTCATGATGCTGAACTGAGGAACACTGACGGACTGATTGTTAGCGGTGCTACTCGTCGTTGAGAGAATTGGGCCTGCGCACGAGCTCGTGAACGTGTTGGCACTGCTGTTGGCGCTGCTGATCTGCGCGCTGGCCGACGAGCTGACGATGTGAGGCGCGATGCTCTGGATGCTCTGGATGGGCGTCGTCGCCAGGACATTGAGCGGCCTGGAGGTGCTGGTGCTGATGTTCGTGACCGAGCTCGAGATCTTCTGGCTGATGTTGGGGTTCAGACTCGTGAGGTTCGGGTTGACGCTCGTGAGCTCCGAGATGCCGGAGAGACCTGAGCTTATGCTCGTGGAGCTCAGGGTGCTCAGCCGACTGATCCCGGCCGAGTTCATGACATTGATCTCCTGGCCGAGGTTGGATATCCCATTGTTAATACTGTCCGAGGGCACGCTCGCGTTCAGGTTCGAGTTCAGGGCGTTCAACGTGTTCAAGCTGGGATTGATTGCGGCTAGGCCCGAGTTGATGCTGGGGATACTTAGGTTGAGCAACGGATTCGATGTCGTGATTACGTTCGACGTGAGCGACGTGAGGCTGGTATTGAAGAGTGACAGTGGCAATCCCATATTCAGGCCCACCCCGAAGGTAGGGGTGGCCGGGGGTAAGCCCATACCAGTCCCTGATGGATTTATTTGACTGTGATTCAGTTGGTTCACCTGGTTCAGGTATACTATGTGATTTCCAGAAGATGATCCATTTCCCTCTTGGCTCTGCTTGACAAACAATTCGACACGGATTAGATAATTGTTTTATCTTTGACTTTAAATCTGTGTAGTGACTTGGACCGAATTATCCAAGGGGATATAATTTGCCAGTCAGAAAACAATTGTGCAATTCAAATGGGGTTCGAAAAGGTAACTTGATGAGTATTTTTCTTTCCTTTTATTTATATTTAGAATCCCTTACTTCGTAATGAGATTATTATAATCTTCATGAAAACATGATAATTAGTTAATTACTAGTTAATTCACTAATTACTCACGTTATTCGATGGCTGTTGAAGAGCAAAAGTAACAGCTTGTGCAGTTGTACTATGAGTTTGCAGTTGCTGCAATTGTTGAAGCTGTAAACAAAAATCAAAAACAACAAATTAAATTTCAGATTACTCCAGCTGGTAAACTGTGCTAAATCATGAAATACCGCAACAAATTCTTATTTAATAAAAGTCAAACAAACAAGATTTTTTAAATCACGATACAGATTTCATATCAGAACTTAAAACAGATGTTATCAAAAATTTGTCCATACTTGACTTTAATTATCTAAATAATATCAAAACGTGACAAATCAATTGTGATATTTTAGATTTAGATATTTTTATCTTCATTGTTGTGTGTGCAAAAAAGGTTGATCTTAAGAAAGACATGTGTTGGATTTGTTTTGAACATTTTGAAAATTACCTGTTGATGCGTGAGAACAGTGACAGGATTATGGCGTGCTGTTGGGGATGTTGTAGTTCCCGAGACAGAGTCCCCGAGAAGAGGGCGAGACTGAGGCTGCTGCATGCCCACGCAGCACCTCGCGACTTTAGGCAGCTTTTGCTACCTGATTATTTTTTGCTACGCCCCTTTTGGCGTTTATTTGACAATCTGAAAAAAGAAACAAACTTATATTTACTCTACCCAACGATAGAAGTGTCAAACAAATGAAAATTGACTGAAAATGAAGAATCCACTTCAATCTTTATTTTTGCTTTACAATGTTTCTTATCTTTATATAACCATAGACAATGACTGAAAATTGGATTACTGTTTTATAAAAAAAAATCCACTCAGAGTACTATATCTATTAAAATATCATTTCATTATCTGGTTACAGATATACAATTCAATTAGCTTTGACAAAAACTAAATTAAACCACTTTTGACATTAATCTATTCAAAAAATTTACAAACGACATGATATTTAACGACAAAAATGAATTTGACTGCAAACATATTCTTTACAATGTTGTTTTTTTGTTGTTGAAGACAATTGTTTAATTTCGATTTTGGTAGTCTGATTTGTGACCTACCTAGAATACTTAGATGAGAATTGAGTTGCATTAAATAGTTGATAAATATTAGCGTTGCGACGCCACTCGACGCGTTTACGACCGACGTTGCCGATTCCTGACATGCATGTAGTTTCTGTCTACCCTGAAAATCAACCAGAAATTGACATCGCTGAACGTCCCATGGATGTCAGAAACCAGAAACGTGCTATCACTCGGGCACAGTTTGAATTTTAACCGCACTCGCTTGTTACAAACGATTCGTCCAACATTGCCCCGGAATTGTATTATCCGTTGAAAAACAAGTAAACAATACAGTTTCGAACATGTTCCGGTTTGCCTTTGCGATGCATTTGCTTGAGCTGCTCATCCATTTATGAATACTGGTCGATTTTGTGGCACGATTTTGTCACTATTTCACTATTCTTTCTATATCTTTCGCACAAGATCACTTTTATTTATCCCAGCGATTGTAAACAACTCTCCCGTTTATCCCAAGTCCATGATCCAAAAATGCTTCGCTGACATCGTGATCGACTTTTTGGGCTCAGTCTCGGACGAGGAATGTTGGCTACTTTCACTTTATTCACTTGTCTAGAAAAAAAAAACAAGAAATTACATTAGTCTTTTTAGTCCTACCACATATTTAAAATATTTCTCGTTAATGAGATCATTATCAAGATTAAAAAATTTTGAAAATCCAATGAAAATCATATCATCTGATACCAAAATGCAAATTTCCATTCATTCGCAAAATTCGAAATTATGAAAGAAAACAAAAAAACAAAACGATAACAATGCTCGAATTCGGCGTTGAAATCCACCAGCAACATATCTGCACATTTTTTTCTTTGAACCAACCAACTGATATTATAATCAATCTTATTCTCAGTCGCAAACAAAATCAAACATCATTTTTTTATTTCTTTAATATTTCTCCATTTGAAAAACCAACTTGACGTAAACGAAAATTTAACCAAAAACCAAAATCAACAATCCAATCGAATCTGTCAGAAAAGCATTTAAACATCGAAGTGACAAGTTGAAAACACTGACAGACCACTGACAACAACCAAACAAAACACAACCCGATGTACACAGAGGCTTTGCAACAATCGCGCTCCTTTTGTCAATAAAAAAAACCTGCTCTCCCGACCTCTCAGAACCCGGCTTTCAACTTCAATTCATGTTTTCGAAACTGAAACGACGGAGAGGACGCAAAAGCCGTCGGCGGGAGAGTCGATCGGTGCAAACGATTTGAAGGTTATGTATGTTAGGCGCGCTCGAGCGCGCCCTATGCTCGGACACACGCACACTCTGACGTAGAGGATGAAAACAGAGGGCCGCGGGTGTCGCGTGGGCCCGCGGCGCCGTGCGTTGCGTGCAGTTGACGGGACGTAAACAAAGCCACCGCGGGACGAGCGCCCAAGGACGAAGGGGCGTCGGGGGGAGGGGACGGCAAACGCGTGTGGCGTCGTCGTCAGCTTCGTCGTGGGGCTTTACCTGCGACTTGGCTCGCGTTGTTTGGCCGCTGGGCTTTGTCACGCGGTGGTTGCGCGCGGTCCTGGTGGCGCGCGTCAGATCTAACGCGCTCTGCCGACACCGTCAACGGCCATCACGCGTTTGTCACTGCTGCCATTGGCGCGGAATCGCCGAACGACGCGCTCCGCGACCCGCCGCTTTGTTCGTCCACCTGGCGCTGCGGCAGCCGCTCGTCCGGGCGAACTCGTGCTGGCGACCTCGGTGACGCTTCGCCGTCGGGAATCCGATCAAGTGCGCGAGCCACGGGTTCACTTGCGTGTTGCGCGATGCAGCCCGATTTTATCGCGCGCCAACGTGCGACCCAAAAGTCACTATGTGCCGTGCACACACACACCGCTTCTGCCCCTCGACCAATACCAAAACATACCGGACCTTTAGGAACGCCGCACGCTCGCTTGATGATAGCCCCCCCGCGCGCACAATTGCCAACACCACGCCGCACACTTTCGCGTGCCCGTACATTGGCCCCGGCGTTTGACGATTGCGCGACTCAAACTCTTCTCACCTCCGTCTGTCTCTCTCGTGCCCTCGCACTCCGCTAACCTCAAACCGACTGTAAACAAACGGGGGTTGGATGTAAACAAAGATAACGACAATCAGTTCAAGGTTTTTAAAAGTCTCCGTGCGACATTAATTAATTGTCGAGTGGCAAACAAGCTGGACCCGATGTAAACAATGCGATGACCTTTGCGAATTTCGTACACTTTCTTTGTCGCTTTGAGACGGACGAAATTGAGCCGTCGGGCGCAATTGCCCTTGATCTTGCAGTGGATGTAAACATTGGCGTGTAAACAAAACGGCTGCTCCTGGAAAAAGGAACGGGACGTAAAAAATTGTCAAACAAACTTTGACTTTGACGAGACGTCGGTTTAAATCATGTCCGACGTTTTCATTTAAATAATCTGCTCGATTATCGAGCTATTTTCAGATTGGCAGAACTGTCGTCAAAGTCTGTCCTTGTTTCCGGAGTGTTGATACAAATACTTCATCTCATTCTTGTAGAAAACATTGTGTGTAGGTAAACTGGATGAGGCAGTTGTGAGATTTCCCACTTGTTTGGAAGATTTAGCGCCGGCCAATTGTAAATTCGTTCGTCCCTCGTTATGTCCTATAATTGGACGGGCAGTTTTTGTTGTTTTTCCACTGATTACCGAGTCGTTATTCAACTTTCACAATGCTTTTTTTTGTGACCCGTTTGTTTGTTTAGGATAATGTTTGTATGCTTGACTTTTGTTCGATCGATGTATACAAAGTGATGTTTTGACAGGGCAAGGTTGATTGTTTGTAAACAAAACTAGACAAAATAAAAAAAATTATTATTGCCTATTAAGAAAATGGTAATTTGAGTGGTTGTAAAATTTGTTTGAACGAAAAAGTTTGTATTTGAAATGAAATCAATACTTTTGCATCCTTTAAGTAAGGACGTCTTTCATCCTTTTCTAATATGTGTAATAAAAAGATAGGAAGTTACAATTGTTGGCTGATATAAAAGCAATTGCCTCCTAGTTGTTTTTCTTTCTTTGTCTATTTTATCTGGTGTCGAGGGCAAAACATCAATAAAATGAATGGACCATCTTTCAGATTTAGGGAATAACACTCCAATCGATTTGGACATGTTATTTTTAATATTCGCCACTTATCGCATCTTAATGGAAAACTTAAAATGTACAAATGATAATTTAATCGGTGTTCATTTTTTGCATTGAGATAAAAAGACTGATTAGTTTTTGTTGACATTTTTTTAATAAACAAATCAGAAAATCATTTGTATAGCGTTGAGATAGGAAAAGTGATAATGATTACCAAGTCGAAGTGAATTAATTTTTTTTTTTTTTTTTATAAACATAAGCACATAAGTATTTTTTATATACAACAAAAGTACAGACAAGCAGTGTACAAGTGAAAATTCAATAATGAACTTTTTTAAGTAAAACTTGGCAACATACATCTATGAAAGTTCTGTAATCGTCTAACGCTCATAAATTATTACAATGAGAGGTCATAAAAAACCTATTTTACAACGTTCGTATATATTCTATGACTGTATTCTTAACTGTTATTAAAATTTGCAATGATTCGTCAACAGAACGTAGAAAAATCTAGCGATTGTACAGGAATTGTTTATTATTTTGTTATGCTTTGTTTTTCAAACAAATATTTATAACTATTCATACATCAGCGTTACTGAATCGTTGACTAATTTTTAAGGCCTCGATTTTTTTTGTACACCTAAATACCATTTTTATTCCTCTCAAAAACGAGCACACAGGCTCTTTTTGTTTGAACAACATTAACTGCATTTATAAATACTGTTTCGATTCATGATTTTTTTTATTGACTGCAAAATTACTTCAACAAGAGATAGTAGTTAACAGAAAAAAAATATCTATCACAATGTAATATTGCTTCAACAATAACAAACAGTTGCAAAAAAAAAAAAAAAAACTGAACAAACCATCCTTGAAGTCTGACTAGGTGCTGTTGAAAAAATAATGAACAAAAAATGTCAGAAGCTTCTGGAGAAAAAATCCGAAGCGTTGACACGACTGTTGTCCTGAAAACTGACCTGTTAAAATGTCGTATTTTGATCGATGTCGAGCTGTTCTTTGACACTAAAAACACAAACGAAAGACAAATTAATAAACCAATAAATGAATGTGGGAAGGAAAGCGGATTGGATGCAAAAGTTTTTTAAAATTAATTTATGTAATTGGAAACTAAATTAGTAACACCTTGGCAACGAAAAATATTTATCGATTAGACATTGAGAGAAGCAAGAATTTTATAACAAATTGCATCATTATTTAGCAACTAATGATGTCATACTCTTAATTGCGGAAACCATGACGCATGCTGGCCATTTCGTCTAAGCAAGATTATTACAGTACAGCTTGGACTAACAGTTTGGAACGCAGGAAATCGGGGGCTTGTCATTGAAATGCAATTAGCATGCATAGGGTTTAATTATCAAATACGTATATAATAATTCACCTACGATCTGATGTTAAAATGTTCTTTTTATGAATGATCACTAAACATCACAGAAGCTTGACAACTTATTCAAAACTCAACTGAAATATTGAAAATAAACGTCTGTTTGCGTTCAATAAATCATAGATTGCTCTTAACAGTGAACAAAAAGCAAAAAGTTACGACAATAACAAATCGTCAATGTTGAATAAGCAACAAAGTTTATTCATCAGTTGTGATTGTACAAAACAAATGAGGGGGAAGGGGAGAATGAACCTGTAACGAGTTTGAGGTGTCAACGAAACACTTACAAGATTCATTTGCCCTAATATATTCTCCAAGCCCGTTAGTATAGCTTGCTGTACAACACACATCTTCATCATACACAGTCGAAAATAATTTTATGC
Source organism: Trissolcus basalis (assembly GCA_025266255.1). Classification (NCBI taxonomy): domain Eukaryota; kingdom Metazoa; phylum Arthropoda; class Insecta; order Hymenoptera; family Scelionidae; genus Trissolcus; species Trissolcus basalis. Next base: position 4,891 of record JAAMPD010001470.1, on the reverse strand, counting down.
CTATCGTATTATTATTATTTTTTTCCTGTCACCACTCTTATTTTGTTTCCCTTTTATACAAATGATGTACTTAAAGCTATACACAATGATCTAATCTTTTTTTACGAGAGCTCAAATAAATCAGCAATTTTAAGGACGTATAAACCGTAACTTTATAATATAATAGAACTTACACGATCTTAACATCATATATACATGTAACGTATAAATATAATAGTAGTCGTTAATCATTTACATGAACTTGTTTTGATTTTACACGGATCTGTGCCTTGGACCTTTAAGTCGATAACGCCGTTTGCTCAACGTCTCAGAGTTTCCTCTTTTTCATCGCAAACAACGAGCGACACCTTTTTGTCAAGCGATGACAGTATGTACAAATTATGCCAAAGTTAATTCTTAGATTGCATGACGCGGGAGCTCACCTTTTTGAACATTTGACGTGTATGATTAACAGAGAAACGCCGAAAACTATACAGACACATCCTACAACTATATATGCTATCCCCAAGAAGGGATTCTTGCCGCCCAGAATCGAGGTTGTGCTTAGGATCATTTTCTTCGTTCCATCAAATGCTGACACCGAATAGGCTGTAAGAAGAAAACAATCAAACGATTAAAACAAAAAATTATATCGGAATTAACCCGCATAGGATATACTTTATTCTTCAATATATAATAAAAACAATAGTATCATATCGACACTATGAAATTTTCATCGCTTATTGTTTTTCTTTATTGATTATGAGAAGTTTCAAGAAAATTTAATATAGAATGCAATGAAAATAACAGTTTTTATCAAACAAATGTTTCTGAACAGTATTTTTGAATGAAAAAATGCAATTTTTTTGAAAAATAATCATTCAGGACTTTGATTGCCATTTTTTAAAAAACATTATGAATTAAAAAATTTTCAAAGTATCTAATCTTTAATCTTAATATACTGTACGTTTGAACCAATATTTTTTATCCACTTACAAAAATGCAGTTCTTTTCTTACAATAATTTAACGTACAATTTTCCATTATTGTAACAAATTTTAGATTTCCCATTGTAAAATCGAAAAGTACAGCGAAAAAAGAAATATTTGCATGACTATATTTAAATTACAAATTTAACTGAACATTTATGATTTGCATTACTGACGAAAAAAATCCTGGTAATTAGTGCAATCGAAAATCGCCATACAATTAGCAGTGTATCCTTTACGAGTTAAAATGAAATCATCTCAGACAGTCAACAATTATCGTTCAATATTTACAATATTTAACAACGAGCGTGTAGTTTCCCTTGCTGAGACCATCATTATACCCAGGAACATCATGGTCAATCCTCCTGTACAGTTTTCGAAAAGTGGGCAGTGCAGCCGTTCTCATCCAAACGATCAGGTCCTCGTTCAAAAACCCGTTATTATCCTCATTCTCCGGATCCAGCTCGTAAACAGGTTTTTTCCAATTTTTCGGCTTGGCAAATTTGTTTAAGAAGGCATCTTTGAGGTTTCCGGGCGGGTTCCTGAACTTGATCTTCTTATCGGAGGGCCAAGCGATGCCAGTCCTCAGCAGCGGTACATCGCCATTGAGATTTTTCGAGAAGAGCGTGAGCTCGTCGCTGAACAGCGAGTTGGCAATGGCACCACAAGGTGCGATCGGCATCTTCGTGCCGTTTACGTCGTCGGTGGCAAACGGCTCGCAGTCCCTCGACACTTCGTCCGAGAGTCTACCCAGCAGCTGATTGTCGTCCCTGGACTTTACATACCGTCGATGATTCTGATAAAAGTTGGTCAGACCATAGTACATGTAGACGTTCCTAACATAATCCTCCGAAAGGCTGAATGGGATTTCGCAAAAACAGACGGCTGAGGAATTCTGGCTGATGACGTCGGCGCATTTCTCGCCGCTGCTGTTGGACTTGCAGGTGGTGTAGTCGATGATGTGCTCCTGCACCTCCTCCGACACGTAGAGCAGACCTATCCCAACCGGGACGAAGGCTATGCCGATTATAAAGAAAGTTGGTAACACAGTACCGGCAGTTAAAATTGGTTGCCAGGCCGGCAAGCGCTGCTGCTTGAATGCGCTGTCTGAAAAGGAATGAGAATCTGTAAATGAAAATGTGCTCGGTTAAGTGGCGGTGCACGTGAGAAGAGAAAAAACTGCAATGCAAAAAGAGTAAATAAACTTGTTAGAATTGCCTTTGAGTTTGGTGCTGAAATTGTGTTATCGAAATTGGTAATTTTTTTTCCTTTGTTTTAATTACTGTTTTTTTGTTTCGTTATAAAAGTTCTATAAAAGCTTAATTGGAATTAAAAATAATTACATAATGCAATCAAAATTGGTAATGTGAAAAGAGCAGAATGCGCTGTTAATTGCCATTCTTGGTGTCAAAATTGTGTTTCAAAATTTGTTGATTCTTTTTTGTTTTTATTGGTTTGTTTTCGTTCTGTTATTCAAGTAAAGAAGCTGAAATTAGAATTTTTAACAAATATTTACAGCGGCACAAGTTGAAAGAAAAAGTTAATGCAATTAAGCGTGGTCAATCAATTGCAAAGAGCAAAAAAATGTGCGGGTTAAAAAGACCAGTTTCAGTTGAATGATTTTGTCCGGTTTAGTTCTGTTCACCCTTTTATTTCAATTTAAAAATCATTATAGCATTCAATTTGTTTGAGTTGATTTTGTTTCCTCATGTCGATGGTATTTAAAATGTCAACATCAGATATTGATTTTAGATAAAAAATAGGCTAGTCGTATATACTTATAAAGCGTGACTAAGCTTGTACTAATTTTAAAATTCATTACTTTTAAAAAATCAATAATCACAGTTGTTCGAGATAATCACCATTAATAGACTTTTACAATCACACATCCATTATCATCAACACCATCATCAAATAAAACTTGAAACGAAACAAAAAATCAACATAACCTCCTTTCGCAATTAATTTCATAATCTTTCAACGTTTTTTTTTTTTTTTTTTTTTTTTCGTATTCCATCTTTGAAATTAAATCTGATGAAAAACCTTGGACTTTCATGCGCCAATGTCGCTGAATACAAATTCATAAATTTTTCATCTCGAACATGAAACCAATCGAACTCAAAACTGATCACGAATCAAACGTGTATTCAAACAGCACAAACTCCTGGCGACCGAGACGAAAAATCGGCCACAAAACTTTTACCACGCGACGAGCTTCTTGTTTACCTGACGGTTTTTTTGTTTTGGTAGTTGAATTGTTGTCAGTGGCGTTTGTCGACATTGTTGACAATAATCCAACTGGTCCTGTCCCAACCGGCACGAGTGTGCAATCGAAAACGCCAAAACTTCCTGAATGTCACTGCTTTGACCTTTGACTTCACCTTCTCATCGCTCTCGTCGTTTCACCCGAAAATCGTGCTCACTTTCTGGCATAACAAAACGACGACACCCTTTCTCGTATCAGCTGATGTCACTCGCTCATGCCAGATTGACGTTCTTGATTGCCCGGTGCTGCCGCCACTCAGGAACGTACCAAAACAAACCAAAACACAACCTCAAAATCATCTGAAAACAAACAAAAGTAACCAAACAAACCTCATTCTTCCCCTCGTTCTCCACCTTTTCTTTGTTCTCAAAATTTTAAATCGTTACTTTGACAAAGTGAACAAAAGCATATTGACAGGTGTGAGATGTTTGAGATGTGGACCAGGCAGAGGGCGCTGTAAACTAGCTACGGCTCTGAGGTGATTTAAACCTGCGTTTCCAATGCAGTTAAAAGTAGAGTGTGCGAGAGCAAATTGTGGACAGAGCCTTGCGCAGATGCAAACGCACGTTTTACAAGTAATCGCACTTTTTGTCAAACGTCTGTCGAGATGATCGGCTGAACGGTCTCGCGCAGCTCCGTACCATCGGCTGAACCAACAGTAACCTTGGTCACCGTCGTCGACCCGCTGAGATGCAACTGTTCGAGCCCGTTTGACAGTACGCATCAAAATGGCAGCTGATCTCTAGGTAGGATGATGCGACGATGATCCCTGTCGCAAAACAAAAACGCCAGTGAGTGTAAACAAAAACAGCGACCCGCGCTCGCTGGGTCGCACGCCTCCTTTGCGACGGTGCAAAAACGACGTGTCCTCGGACTGCCCGACGGCTGTGCAGCGCTGATTTCGCGCTGGTTTCGTCGCGAAATTTCAACCGAATGCGTTCGGATAAGTGCAGCCCAAGGTTGTGGCAATTGTTAGCTCTAAAAGGAATCAGTGACGCGACGTCTGACAGATGAAAAGTGACCGATCCCATTCCGGTTTGTTTAGATCGTCGAAAACCAACGTGAAAGCTGTGTTTATCCCGCGCTGGGCAGTTCCAGGGCAACTTCACAGGTTGCTTGTCCGAAATAATAATAAACAACTTCGCAATTCGACAATGTCAAATTGATATACACAGTTTTTAAATAATTAATTAACTGTCTTTTTGTTTGTTACTTTTTAGGGTTGGTTTCGTTTTTTAAGTTTCTAAAAGTTAAATTTTGTTTTGTTTTTTTATTTTTGGCAGAGAGTTGAAGATCTTTCCATCGCACACGATTTTCCAATCACACGATTTTTTGCTCGTTGAAAAGAGAGTGAGAGAAAAGAAACAGTGAGAAATTTCAAGGTAATTGAAGCGTTAACCCAATTAGGAACGATTAAACAATTCAGATCTGCGTTGTTGGAATTGAAGATGCATCTTTTGGTTGTGAAATTTTCGCCGTTTTTGTTTTGATATCAGTTGTGATTTTCAGTTTTTCAGCTTACATAATTGTGAGTTACTTTCTGGATTGTTTGTCCGGTTCATTAATAAACAGTAGGCATTAGGAAAGAAATGACAATTACCAGGTTGACGCCACGCTCGTTTTTTTTTTTTTTTTTTTTTTTTTTTTTTAAAATGACC
>JAAMPD010001469.1:0-23983 GCA_025266255.1 Trissolcus basalis | reverse complement strand
TGCAAAATTTCAAACAATTCTGACTATTATCGAATTTTTGGAAGTCCCACCTTAACGCTGTCTGGTTGAAAATCAATTAAATTCCAACCACAGTTAATTAAAAAGAATATGAAAAACCAGAAAAATTAAAAGAGGAAGCCGAACTAATGAATTCCAAAGAAAAAGGTATCAAATTTCAGTTAACGTTTAACCGCGTCGTATTGCGCGAAGGATAGTCGCTTAGTCGCGTTTTCGCACATATTATTGCTGATTTCACTGATAAATCAATCGGATCATGATAATTTATCAAAAATAACGTAATAATTAATTATTATAATTTGAAAAAAGAAAATGGGGTCCCAGAAGAAGGTATTAAATTTCAGTTAACGAATAACCGCCATATTTTTTAAAGAGTGAACGCGTTTCCGTACATTTTAATACTGTTGTGAAATATATTGAAAAATAAGAATAATTAAAAGAAATCATATTAATGGATTGCCAGAAAAAGGTATCAAATATCAGTTAACGTTTAACCGCCATTTTGTTAAAGGGTAAACGCGTTTTCGTTCAAATCAACCTCGAAATCAACATAATTAATTAATTAGAAAAATTAATTGACTCGTGGAAGTTGGGTATTAGATTTCAATTTGAATTTCTAACGGTTTTATTTTACTTTCAAATACTGATTTACTTGAAATTTGTTAACTTAAATTTTCGTAAATTAACCTGCTCTGCAGAGGGCGAAAGTTTCTAAAACTGCAATTTCTGTATCGTCTGGATCCAGATCGATTATCATCACCTTGGCGGTCACAAACGAATTCAGCGAGCCAGGAAGTATTTCAAGAGTCGGTAAACTCAAGAAAGTTGGCGCTGGCCAGAGGCTGGCTTTGAGAATGAACAATGCTGCCCAGTTCCGAATCAGAATCATGTTTTGGACCTCGAGGCCTAAGGAGAAAAAAACGTGATGTCTCCGTGCCTTGCGGATAATCGTCAGGAAAATTTGGGCGGTGATTTCATGCTGAATACTGATGTCTGCGAAAAATAAGTGGCAACAATTACAAATGAAACGGTAAGTATGACTTTTTTTCATGTATTCTCCAGTTTTTGTCAATTATATGATAAACGACCTTCAGGGGTCATCGGACGATTTCGTTTATTTTGAACTTAAAAATACAGCGTTTTTTTTTTCTAGGATAAAAATTTCAGTTATTATAAATTAAAATACATTTTTGATGATAATTTTATTGGAAAAGGTTAAAATGACGCTGCAAACATTTTTTAAATTTTTGTCAGATCAAAATGAGATTTATAAGAAAAAAAATTTAACATATAGGTTTTTTATGATATATAATGAAAATTTTCATTAGTTTAAAAAAAATATTAACAACAAGCAATTTTCAGAGGTCATTGAATATTGACATTTTAAAGTTTAAGGAAAAAATTAATTTAAAAAAATAGGAAACGTAATTATTTTCATGTATTATCGAATTTCTGTCACAAGTAAATAATAAACGACATTTTGCATTTTTTATTAAAAACTAGAAAGAACGCTATGTTTTTCAGTCTGAAATTTTCAGATTTGTTTCAAAATACATTTTTCGCGTTCAAAAAGATGATATTTTTTATCTTTTTGTAATGAAAAAGAAAAACTAAATTCGCGGCACGTTATTTGGTCTGTTTCGGTTATTCGATTTTTTTGAGTGAAAACAACAAATGACTTTCCAAAGGTCATTTGTTTAAATTCCAAAAGTTTGTGCAATGTGAAATGAAAGTTTAATGAAAAAGTGGAAAATTCTAGACTGTTATTTTTTCATTTACTTTTTCCACCCGATGAATATTTGTTAATTACTGTTGTTGAGGATTGTTACCTGGATTTAAAGCCGGCTCCATTCTTAAGAAAATTGGATGATTCACTGAAGAATAAGAAAACCGAGTTTTTCCTCCCACTACATCCCTTTCAATGACAGTTCCAATTGCCGTTGAAATCAATTTTGTGCGAGGTCCTCGCTCTTTCTGGACAGCTAGCAACAATTCACGCAAGATATTTTGTGCATCCTGATTTTTTAAAATCAATTTTTAATCAACACAAAAAAATACAAAAAAATGTATCTCAAATGAACGAAAAGTTAACGATTAATACTTATCTTTTAATTTTGTAACTACACGAAAAACAATCTTAAAAACATAATTGTTAGACTTTGTATATAATATCCAAAAAAGGTCATTAAAAAAATAAATCTTTGTACTAGGTACTACATTAAACTTACTGTTCGCTGTGAAAGAAAATTATCAAATGACAGCATTTCGCTTGGATCTATTGACAAATATCTTTTGAAAAACTGGACTCAAAACATATTATAGGCACGTGATCATATTTACTTGTTTGCAATAGGATGAACAGAAAATTTTCTAAATCGACTATACAACTCTGTATCAAAAAAGCTGGCAAAATTGAAAAATTGTTGAACCGTTTTTTAAAATTAATTTGGATAAATTCAAAAAATGAAAACGTAGAGTCTACTCGTTAATTTGAAACAAATAACATACCTGTGACATCCATGTTAACTTCAATACATTTCTTTAGTCTGCAATAGGGACATTTTCTTCTTATTTTATCGATTTTACAATCTCTAGTTCCTGCTGATAAAAATAAATAAATCCAATATAAATTTTGATTCCATACTTTGCAGTTAACAAAATTTATAAATTAAAAAATCTTGGTATGATACTTCATCTTGATATGAAACTTTATCAAGTACAATAATTAACGGAAGAAGAATTGTAAAAATCAAAAAAGAAGTTTAATTTTTTTGTTCTTTACCTTTACAAGTGTAATCAGTTCGACGTCTAATAGCTCGTTTAAAAAAACACGCACAGCCGTCACAGCAAACAACCCCGTAGTGTTTTCCATACGAACGATCACCACAAACTTTGCAAACTTCCGAAATGTAAATTTTTCCTACAAAAATTTGTTTGAATTGTAATTAAAAAAACTTTTAAAAAATGATCAAAAAAAGGCGTTCAACAATCAATAAAAAAAAAGGATAATAAAAATTGTAGTATCAAAAAACGATTTAGAAACTCACGCATTTTTGCTGATCTATTCGCTTTGATTTCAGTCTACGGAATGATGTTGAACCGACCCCCAGTGACAACGGTGCAGGTTAATCATATTTGCGGACCGACCAAAGTGGCAGACGTTGACATGACGAGGGAAACGATTTGTTATTACATCAAGTGCAATTCTGTTGAGAAAACATCCTTCTTTGAGCTCAAGTTTGCGCCGCTTATTGATTTCCAGTCATCATTATACACCAACAAGGTACAACCAAATCAAAATAATTATAATTGTTATCGATCCGGTCGGGACATTCGGATTAATCTGTAATTTTCGTCTTTTTCAGTTCCACGACAACTTTTCGACCAGATTTTATTGGAGGATGAAGTCAACATTTTGGAAGTGGTCGTGAAATGATTGTCTTGCTTAAACTACTTATACGGAAGGGACAATAAAGTTGACCAAGAACAAGGCAACCGATTTTAAATGGAATGCTTCGATAACTTCAGTGGTAATGAAAAAAAAAATTATGACCAAAACGAGTTTCGAATCAGGGACACTCAACACCCAAATCAGTTTCTTCGATGACAGTTTTACAGGTCTAATGAAAATTCACTGATAACAAACGAAGAGTTAGAAACTTGTTCGCTGGAGAAATTTGTTCGTTTTGTAACTTTTTTTGTATCATTCATTTTACTGAAACGAAAAGTTCAGTTTTGAGCTAAAAGGGAATTGAAGGCCCATATTTTTTTCACACTTCTTTATTCGTATTTCGTTAATTTTTGCTAATATAATTATACTTACGTTTTTTTTATAATTATTACAAACACTATTTACACAATGATTCATCTGATTCGATAAAAAAATTGTAAACCTTATAAAAGACGTTATGCATAGTAGGAAGAACACGAACAAAATACAATTATTGAAATTTGTATAGGAATAAAAATGAATCCAAAATTTGCGAGGGAAAAATGTGAATGTTGTGTAAAATTGTTGTCGCTCGCTTGTTTGTATTTCACTTGTGTTCTCGTTCGCTGGTGCACATTACTTTATGAATAATTTATTATATCACATTACGAGTAAGTAAGAACAAATATTAAGATTTTCATTCGTCTAAAAGTTATAAGAAAATACGTACAGCTTGAGTCCAACAGAAAATAAAACTTACGCGTAATTTTTTTATAATCGTATAATACTTTTACTTAAGTTATTATTTCATGACGACAATTTTTCATTTTCAAAACTCTGATCTTTCCAATCTGATAAATCATTTACAAGTTTTTATTTTTAATAGTTTTAATGAGAACATAATATTTACACAGTACCTTACCAACTAAATTATCATCTAATTAGCTAATCGTACGACAAATTACAATAAATCATGTGCCTGCGTACTCGTTTTATTTCGACAAATTGATTCTGACTAGCCCAGTCTTACGAGAACATAATGTAATCAATAAAGTCTTGTCTCGACTGTGCAATTGGGTGCAGACTATGTTCGATCACTCAGCATTATCATAAAGAATTTTATCAACTAGATTTTCAAACCTTCTCAAAGTAATGTTTGCTTGTCAATTTGTTTCGTTAGCATAAAATAAACGACAGAGTTTAAAATACAACTGAAAACATGAAATAGACAAAATAAAATTACAAGACAAATTAAATGTAGAAAAACAAAACAAAAATAGAAACTTAAGAAAGTTTGAAACTAAAAGAAAGAAAAACGGTCAAAAAATTTGCTTAAACAAAAGTGATACATGGAACTTTAAACAGTAAATAATTGAAAATTATATTTTTATATTAAGTTGTAATACTAGTTTCAATTTCCATGATAATTTTTGTTTCCCTGTGACCGATTTGAATTTGTATCACAACGATTTGTGGAATCACGCTATTCAGAATGGCGAAAGGAAGGATAGTGAATGATTTGATCTTTTCTGACATTATTATTATTTTTAGGAAGAAGCGAGCAGCTTGGCCGCCGCGGTTACGTGATGCTGGTGATGATAAGGAGCTTCTTGGGCAGCGTAGTATGTCGGTGGTTGGTGTTCGCTCGTCGGGGTGCCGAGTTGATGGGGGTGCTGGTAGTAGGACGTGTACGACTGTCCAACGACGCCGTCGCAACTACGCGGCTCGGTTTTCACAGTCGGCACACTTCCGGTCGTCAACAACGATGTGTGCCCAAGGTAAATCGGTCTCTCCGACGACGTCGAGGTCGATGTGTTCGACTTGGAGACTTCTATTTGATGCTGCTGATTACTTTTAATTTCTAAACAGAAAAACAAATAATAATTGACAATCTTTCTCAATTCCAAACACTGATTACAATTTCGGTAAGGTGGGACGTACAACTCAGCAAAATAGTCAGAACGTTTTGTTTTGGCATCTATAGCCAAATTTGTGAAAATTTTCAATATCTTTAGATATCTTGAATTTGAATTTGTTAAACAATTTTGAAACCAATTTTTTTTTCACCAGCAAATGTGCATAAAATAATCTTGAAAGTAATTTGGAGTAATTTCTTAGACAGACATTACCCATATATTACAGAATTAGTCATAAAATGTTGAAACGATCATAATTAATTATCATTTGAAATATGCAATTTTGACTGTACTGCATGTCCCACCTTAAGCAATTATACTTTCATTTGCAACAGTTAAAAAAAAAAAAAAATCACACAAAACTGAAATTGTAGAAAATTAATTGCAAAAATTAACTTGGAATTATGTACTGTTAAATTTTCTAATGAGATATTAAACTGCGTATGAAACTTGATAGAAAAATAGTAAGAAAAACAAAACTGAGAAATGTGGTTTGATATTGAAATATTATCTACATTTGTATATTAGAAAGAAATTAATGGGTAGAGTCAGCTACTAACTGCTGCCGTATTAGTAATAATTAACTAATTATTTTGTCTCACCGCTAGATGGCGAGGACGTGGTCGAAGGAGTGGTTTCATGTTCACCGATGGTGGAGGGCCTGGCGTTGGGTTCCGGCGTCTTCTTGGGTTTCCTCTTTCGGGTCTGGATGCCGTCCTTGCGCATCGCCTGGGGCCTGTTTACCCCGTGCAGCTTGAAGTACAACCCGCAGGCGTTGCACACGGGCTCGCCCTCGTTGTTGCGCCTCCACAGGGTCGTCGTTCTGGTACCGCAGTTCGTGCAGCAGAGTCCCAGTCGTCTCGTTGCAGTCTGGAATTCGGAGATCTGTCCCATTGCTAACGTATACCGAATGTTTGTGACAATTGCGGCGAAGGTACATTTTGTGATAACCAGATTATGAATTCAAGCCAAAATTCGTACCTTCCTAAATTCTATCGAATAGACAATACTCAAATCTGTTCAATTTTTAATTGAGTTGAAGTTTAAAATCGAACAAAAGTTTTATACTGTAATAAACATGAAATTATAAACGTAAAATGTTTAATTGTAAAATTTGAAATGGCTGTTTTAAGATTGATCGTATGGTTGTATTTAATTTGTTGTAGGTATCATTTATAAATAATCTTACCAGTCGTTTGGACGGCTTGATCAGAGGCCGATTCATTCCGTTCATCTTATGATAGAGACCGCAAGCGTTGCACAAATAGTGCCCTGTGCCGTCTCTTCGCCAGAGCGGCGTGGAAATTGCCCCGCAATTGACACATTCCCGACCCTCGCCAAACTGAAACTCCATCGCCGTATCTGCACAGAAAGAAGTAAAAACTGTTGAGCATTTGAATGTAAATGCGTGTACTTTTTTTGATATTCAAATATTATTCCAAATGTTTCAATTTACAAGTCGATGGAATGACAAACTTTTTTTTCCCCTGCAGATTCTTCAGAAGCTGGGGAGAGATAAGTTGGGAAACTATTTCGTGTATCGATTTGTTCGTTTTTAGTTCATAAAACGGTCCATTACCTCTGCACGGCTGACGCATAAATTTCGCATTGTCGACGATTCGAGAGGTAAGGGGCGCCGAGGAAAAGGTCGCGGGACAATAATTTAATCGCGAGTCTTGCCTTTCTAAGCGTATTTACATACTAGCAGAAATATGTAGGCTGCTTGTGCACGCATACGCGGCGCGGTTTTGTATATATGATCATCTATGTACACTCCAGTGTAGCATTTTTTTCAAAAACCTTATTTTTCAGAGATATATTTTTAAGATACACTTCTTAAGTATATATTTTTGAAAAATATTTCATTATCGACTCTTGGTATCTTAAAAGCAGCCTTGTATATTTTAGTTTTAGTTAAGGTTTTAGTTAAGGTTCATTTTTCGTTTTTCAAACGTCAATATTTTTTTTTTTTCTAGAGTGTAACGACCGATAGGAGACCAGGGGTGGATTAATTATAACAAGCAATCAAAAATCCAAGAACAGCAGCGGTTTCTGCAGTGCGATGAGTTGCAGTAGCAAAGCCTCGTCCGTCGGGCCATGTGCGCGATAGCGGCGCTCTTTGAAGGTACAGTCAGCTCGAATTTACGGTCAAGTGCTGCGAGCTCATCTGTCTTGACTAGGACGACCTATCGGCAGCGCGTTGTTCGCGTCTGCCTTTTAAATTCACCCTCCACCCGTCCCTTCTTCACTCCAAGGATAGATTACGATAATTGCGAGGCGCGCACTCAAGCAATTGAGAAAAATTGAACTTCGGCCTGAAAATGTGGTAGCCAGGAAAAGTGCTGCATTCCCGAGCACACTGCGACGTTCTTGAAATTGTAAACATTTTTTCACGTCGAACGATTTTGTACATTTAAATTTATGAACTCTTGTCCGGTATCTTATCGGTTCGATAACCCGGCCTCTCAAAATTCAGCTAAAAAACATTTCATCAAAAGCAAATGTCATTGTCAAGCTAAAATTAACGTGTATTTGTATATCGGGCATGGAAAAACTTTTCAACTCGTGTATGTAGATTCTAATTCGACTATTGACAAAAGTTATACGTGCATCACTGATAAGATACTTCTGCATGCAATTTGCAACTCTGATTACTTTATCGAATTCAAAGATTATTGCATGAACTTGTTTTTCTTTCATTCGTTTCATCGTGCAAAATAGATACTTTATTATTTATCTATTTTCAAAACAAATTTTATGAAATTATGATGAATACCAGAGTGGACGATAATCATTTTGTTGTGGTTCGTTTGTCTGTGTTTTAGGGAAGGTGCAAAATCAAACTTTACCGTATGGCGAAGCTCTTTGAAATCCAGCTCCATCGTAGGCCCTCCAGGAAGACATCATAGCGACGTTGGGCGCGTAAAAGGGCGATGCAGCCGCGAGCGACGACGAGTGTGGGTGTGCGGTATGCGGATGTCCCGCATGCGGATGCGCGTGTCCAGTGTGGGGTCCCATGCCACCTGCCGAAGCGCCCGTGTGCCCCGTAAGTGCATGGTGCGTATAGGTGTCTACCCCGTGTTGCCACGACGCCGTTTTCTCCCTTAAAAATTCAGTCAAACATTTGTAAATCACATTCTAAAATTTACAATCGATTTTATTAAACTAAATAAAATGTCACTTGTTTTGTACGTAGGTATACACATTGTAGTAAAGAACGAACGAACAATTTGTAAATCGCATTCTAATTTTGAATTATAATTAATTATATCAAACTAAATAACACATTGTAGTAAAGAACGAACGAACAATTTATAAATCGCATTCTATAATTTTGAATTATAATTAATTATATCAAACTAAATAATTTTTCACTTGTTTTGTACGTAGTTATACACATTGTAGTAAAGAACGAACAAAAACTATTTTGTACAAAATCTTACGTTATGTAAAAAAAAGCAAAAACACATGCAATATTAATTTGTATTAGATTAACGTTTATTAGATTAGATAAAATTCAGCTTGATTGAATTATACAAGATTTGAATATAATTTCGCAGGGAGGAATATAAAAAATTGTGATTACCAAGCCGGCGAGGCAGAACCGGGAAACGAATGGTATTGCGCCGCCGTGGCTGCCGATGGAATAGTTGGCCTAGACGATGGAACGTAAACAGGCGCCTGCAACTGCTGGCTGTGTTGCTGTTGCTGTTGCTGCTGCTGGGACTGTTGCTGGTAGTCGGAACCTGCGCCGTACCCACCTCCTCCGCTCCCGTGGAACATCCTGTCGCAGACTTACCGCGACATCTGCTGTTGGAGAAGGAAGAAGAAAAAATGATTAAAATCGTTTAGAACAATACAAAATCTAACGATCCCCCCCTCCAAAGTGTTCTCTCCACTTGACAGCGAAAAACTATCGAGTGATTTTTGAGAGGCACAAAGTTTCTGATTCGATTTCTATTCCTGTCTCTGATTTCCTGTTATAATTCATCTCTTATCTCTCGTCTGTCTCGCTTAAAACTCTCTAAATCTTTCGCAGGCCCGTCCAAGAGTTCCTAGAAATCGACTCGGAATACCGCGAAGGCAAATTAAAATTCAACGAAGTGGACTCCCGGAGCATAAAAACTCGTTGCTGCGTTGGATCTTTTGTTCGGCCGGGCCGAGGCGACTATTTTAAAATTTCCATCTGGAGAGAGAGAACGCGGCTTTCAATCCCATGGTATATAATCACACATTAATACACGTGTAGGAAATCGAAGTCAGGGTCTATGAGCGAGCGAATGACAAAGTGGGGAACGAAAAACAAAGAAGACGGCTGAGGTAGAAAGGTCCCAGGGGGAGAGAGGGATAAAAAAAAAGGCTGACAAAGAGCTAGGGTTCGGCTAAGAGAGCGCAGACGCGTCTCCTCCTCTTGGATCCGGAGACACCGATAGCGGCCATCGCGGTCACGAACACCACGATGTGTAGGCGGGACCTGCGCTTTTCGCGTGTATAGTGGGCACACACGCACGCAGGCGGTCCTACGTATTTATACCCTCGCGTCAAACCAGTTCGCACGTACCCCCATGAACTCGGACGACCAATTACCTATTTTATGTATCTATTTCTGCGGACTTATCGGGCGGTATTGAGATTTCGTTCAATATGCCCCGCGCGCGAGCTGTCCATTAATCATGATAATTAGGCTGCGGATTATTGTAATAAGAAACGACATTTTTTTCTCTTAAAAACGTTACCCTTTTTTTCTAATTAAAACGAAAGCGTGGAGACATCGATTCGGGTTATCGATGACTTCGCTGCCTACTTATTTTGTTAAATATCTAACTCAGTGTCTCCTAAGTGCACCGGTTGGTTCGTGATTTATGCGGATGATTGGGTGGTTGGTTATCCGTTTGCTTTAGCAGTTCTTGTTGTTAACCCAGTTTCAAAGTTAATGCATATTGTCGCGAGATTAAAGTCGCTTAGGTTTTATGTGGATGCATAAAAATGTCGCGATGAATTATTGCTGGTCTGAATCTTGCGAATGACACGAACTAGAGTCTCGAAGTTTTTAGATTTTATAAAACATTCTGAACGCGACTGATGAAATTACACGAAGGGTTCTCGAAAGAATTGCTTTACGTATTTGGGTAAAAATTAATAGTACTGAAAATTTAATCATTTTGAACAATCGTGTTTGAACCTCTGTTGTAATAATGCTATTTTGTAAAACGAAATTTAGTTATTGTAGAATTTATTCAGCTTGGCTTGTTGAAAACGAACTATTCTGATTAATCAGAATTATTGTCAGCATAATCTATCAGACTCTTCCTTTTTTTTTGTAAGTATCGTTTTAAGAACATCAAATTTTTGATGAGCAGAATAAATTATTCTCTAACGTGTATTTTAACATTTGAAACAGGAATCGCGGATTCATAATAAGATTCCATGAAATGGAATATTTCAAATTCCGAGATTCCGTGCTTGGAACTCTGATATTGGTATGACATCGCTGGAGGAATTATACTTCCGAGTGAAAAAGAAGAAGTTTTCTTCAAATGATAATATTTAATGCGTGTTTCATTTAATTCCTTTTTTTCAGCTCATTAATTTAATCTCAGTCGCGTAAAATTCAGCGTCTATTTATATGTAACATTCTATTTATATAATATAAATAAATGATATCACCGTGGGTCTGGCGAAATCCAAATGGGAAAAAAAGAAGTATGTTTCACACGTTGCGTGGTACGAAAACATAATTAGAAACCGTTTAATATTAATTTTCCTAATGATAATTGATAAAAATTGCACTAATTACTGCAATTAATCTAATCGCTCACGTCGCGCTATACATTTCACAGACAATTTAATTACGACTGCTCTGTTATACGATTGTATCTTCCTTTTCAACTGTGCAAAAAATTCTTCGAGTTTATAACGCATTATACGAAATGATGGATTTTTCAACTATTAAATAATTTGCGATAAGACAACGTCAAACAATTTGTTAGCATTGTTTAAATTAACAGTCAACAAACCATTGTTATCTGCGTTTTTCGTTTAACTTAACATTTTGTATATAATTTTTCCTGATTTTATATATAATCGTTTTGTCTACAATCATTCGCACCAACAATTTTTGAAATTTTGCAAATTGATTTAGTTGATTTTTATATTTCGAAGACGCCGAATTGCATATCATTTTGTTTCACATGTTGCAAACTAACTAGCTAATGATTAATGACTGACGAGAAAGTGCGATTTTGCGGAGGTGATGCCGTCGCCTACCTCGGGGCCACCGACTGATACCAAATGACAAATTGAACCTCACTTGTCAATCGCTACTTCACCCAAGATCATTATTCAATATTTTTATAATCCCTTACCCTGATAAACTCCGCTATTTTAATTTATGAAGTGCTGGCACAGCCGCGCAATTCCTTTTCGCAACTAATTGATTGGTGTGAAATTTAAATTGTAAACAAAACTGAGCCACAAGTGTTTATGCATGCTCTCGAAGCCTGACTTTGAAAAATTAAGCCCGACTCCATTAAGACATATCTCTGGTTTAGAAAAATTAAAGATGTAAAAGAAAAAAGAGCTGAAACAGGTCGCGGAGTTTGATTATATACGATTGCGAACTATTTTAAAATGTTTTTTAACACCAACGGTGTACTTATCAGGCGATAATTATTGACCTATAATTATGAAAACTCTCATCGACATAATGGACTAATGCGTTTTATTATTATTGCAGATTTGATAACGTCAAAATGCAGATAGATATAGAGGTTGGACTGCAAGATAAATATCTTAACTACTGTTCTAAGACAAAGCTGGTTCGAGCCTCGAGTCAAGTTATGTCCCAGGAGACAAATACCAGCACAAAAAGAAACCAAGGGTAAAAAAATATCAAGTTTGTAACAAAGTATAGAGACGCAAAAATGAAACTGAAAATGAATTTCCAAGACAAAGCTTTCTGACATGATTATGGACATTTTTTATTATTCATTTTTTCAAAAATGTTTTTAATTGTCGAAACAAACAAAATAGTTTGGATTGGATTATCATAATTGAATAATGATAACCTTTTACCGAATCATATAGAGAGGATGAATAAATCATCCCATCGATTTCCGTATCAAATGCCCACTTTTCTTCGAATTCCAAGAGATCTTTGTTCTTAGGAGATTGATTTTTAATAGCGCGTTTCATTCACTGGTAATTCAACTTTGGGTACGGGGGGATTCATGCTTGGATGGACATAAACGTCCCGAAGGATGTGTAAATGGCGCCATTATATACATTTCTGGCGCCAGGAAAGGTGTACGTTGACGACTCTTGTCATCAGGCTCTTGGCTCCTTGTGTTCAATGAATTAAGCACCTCTCTGGGCCGTAAATTGTGGCGAAACATTTTACACACGTATTATCCAAACGAAAAATCACCTTTTAAACGAAAAAAATTAAAAACATAAATGAACGAGTGATCAATAAATTAATGAAAAATAAATTTGACCAAAAATAAAACAACCAAAAATTTCATTGGAAATGAATAAAAAAAAATGTTATTAAAATAATACAAAAATGTTTGAATTGGAAAAACAATGATTGTAAATAATATACCAAATGTTATAGAAGTTGTTTACACAACGGAGAAAAAAGGCTGCAGCATTTGGAAAGGAGCGTTAAAAGCCATGGATTATAAAAATGTTTGGCAGTCGCATTAGTACAAAAATGTTATTAATTTGAAAGCGCGTGTGGCGCACCTCTCTGGCACCCGAAAATTGTTACGGAGGGAAGGCAGTTTTATTGATACGTCGCGACAGAAGACGCCGAAGTGAGCATCACTAATGGAAGTGGCTGCTCAAACGTTTTTTTTTTTTTTTTTTTTCTATCGACTCGGACTAATCACTCGGATGAAACATCGCTCGGACCTCTGGTGACATCGCGATCGAAATGGAGAGCATTAAAAGAAGATTCATCGGCCGGAACCAAGATATCATCATTCCAAACACGATTGGAGACAAATTTAAAATCGGAGTTTGAATTCTTTTTTCCAATTTTTAATTCTGTATACTCAATTTAAAAAAAAGTTTAGATATTTTTAGTGGTAAAGTTTTAGCTTCAGTTAGTTAGTTATTTTGTATTTAAGTATATGTTTAGCTTATTTAGTTAAGTGTTTAGCTTCGTTATACAGAAATGTGAATTAAACATCATTTGTTTAATAATTTTTCAAGCTAAGAAATAATTTTAAGAATTTTTTTGTTGGGATATTCATATAATGGTCGGCAGATCTCTGTAATACAGATGTACGCTGTATTTCCACATCGACAGTGTCTCGCGTTTAGAATCAAGAGAGAAGAGACGGCCGAACAGGCGCCGTGGCGCCGCGTGCGTAGAAGGGTTTTCTTGTAGGTTCCTCACACATTTACGATCCCGAATACCAACACCAGCGCGACAATAAATGTATATTAAAACGAGCGACGATCGTCTTTATTTCTCGGTGACACAGTGACCGGCGAATTGCCTCCACTTTTGACACTCAAATTCCATTCCCACTACTGGATTGGAAAAAGAGAGAACGACAAAAAAAAACTAGTGACTTTTTTCGTCCTCATGCGATGGAGGGAAAAGAAGTTGTAAAAAAAAGCGGAGCTCTAATCGTGCGAAATTGTAATCCCGCGGTGAAGTTTATTCGCATGAAAATTTGTTAGTTTAGCATTAAGATTTAATTATAAAAAGCATTTGTGCGTAGCGTTAAGTCCCGCGAAAGTTATAATGCAAGTTTTAATGTTACTGCGCCATAAAACCGAGTTACGATAATGTTTTCGGTCAGGCCGTTTACTTATGTCTGACTGCAAGTTACCAACAATTACGGTAAATTATGATTATAATTCACCTCGATGGCGCGTAGCAAGTTTCTTTCGGTTTTTCCTATTTTATTTCAAATAATAATATCCACGAGCGAGAGATGCAGCGCGCATCTAAAAGAGCATTTGCAAAATTTTACATCATAATTGAAGAATATCGCTCGCGGTCTGAAAATTATGTATGTAAATCCAAATGTTTATTACGATTTTGCGTTTAATCTCAGATTGTATATAATAAGGAAACCAACGAAAAAAAAAGAGTGTAATACGATTCTTCAAAGCGTAAACAAGGATTATCATCACTTTTTTGATTTCTCCTCGCGCAGTTTAAAATCGCAGTCAAGGCGATCATGTCTCTAACTTTCGTTCAGGTTTTGTCATTTTCCCGCCGCGGTTGAGACAGCCTTTCGGGCCTCGTTTTGACAGGACGCGCGATCGCACACGATATCCTGCTCAGATCTCCGAGTGCTGATAAGCCAACGCTCTCAGTTTCGGCACGTGCCACTTTCTACGATGATATATTCGCTGCACCTGCGCTTGTGTGCAAACTTGCGTATTTGTTTATCGCTCTCGCACATCGTCGTTACAAATTGAACCGTCACGCAATTCCTATGTCGAATTTCTCGCCGTTCAAATTTTCTCTCCGACCAACTTAACGACATTCTCATAATTTTCATTTCATAATTGTATTTTGTTCGTTCTTCCAGACAGACGGATTCGGCGGTACAAAAAAAAAGCGTCCTAGACTGACAAGCAGGAAGTCGCCCGGAGTCGCATCTCGGAGTGTTCGGTTTCAAATTCATTTTCATGGGAATCGAGATCGGGAAGAGCTGAAACAAGGCGTGTGATACGAATACGACAGTTAACACGCCGTGGCCTGGCCGTGTCCGTTTCACGTTTTTGCTCATTACATTGTGTGAGTATCTGGATATCCTCCAAGGTTAATCCGCGTAGTGAAACATTGAGAACAAAATATTATGCAAATCCAATCCGGTGTATAATCCGAAAGATTATGCATCCACCCGTAATGGGATTTGACGGCTCGCGAGGATCGAAAATTCCGATTATTGGCTATGGTCTCTCACTCCTCCGAGTTATCCTCAAATGTTCCCTCTTATTTCAGACTATTCCAAACGTGCCATAAACTCGCTTATCGCCGAGTTTCAAGTTGATTTCATTTTCTATAATAAACGTAACCGAGGTGTCTATCTTAATATATTTGACACTTAAGGCGTGATAAATGATTGGTCCCCGATCAATTGCAACAATTACAAGCGTGGCCGTGGTTAACAGGCTGGCGATAAATTGACTCGCCAGTCCTAAATAAGACGTGCTTGTCAGTTGCTTTGCAGACAATTAGGCGGTTGGCGAACTTGCTATTTATCAAGCTGACGTCACCCCTGGCTGATATTTCTCCTTTTAAAAGAATCCCCTTCGAGGGATAAAATAGACGTTGAATTGGTCTAGGACTCGCGAAAGGATCAGGATGGAAACGCAATGTAATGTGCACGAGGCGCATTCCTGCATTCGATGAGCGAGCGGCTTTTTTTATAATTCGCCGTCTTGCCTCCCCCTCCCCCACCTTTCTCCTGCCGCCAATCTCGAGTCCCTTCGTCCTTCTCTGTTCCAGGGAGACCCTCCGTCCATCCTCCTCCGACACATGTGTGCTCCTCTCTCCTTCGGTTCTTCCTTCTCTCTCGGCTCTCAGGCCCCAAGTGCATGAGAATGTTCACGAGCTCGGTCGACCGTTCGTTTCATGTAAAGTAGGCGTAAGTAGGCAAACCGGGTGTCGCGCGGATCCCGGTGCTCGCTTATAAGAAGACCATTGGGTTCATGATCGTCATATTATTCGACTCTTAGGATCGACCTTTTACTTTTCTGAATTCTCTCATCCAAACAAATGCCATCTTGAATCCAAACATTCCTTCGGTACGATGCTGTTTCGTCTCACTGATGACTGATTTTTTTTTCAGACGGAGTATTGCTGGTTCAAGAATTTCTGCCAGGACGAGAGGAAGGAACTCCCTGTTGGTTTATGAATAGAAAAGTAGACTGTTGTTAGACCAGCGCCGGAGGGTAGGTCAGTAACACTTGCTGCGACTGAAGGAAGTTGCTTTTAGAAGCACTGGCAGTCATGTGGTTGGACCACTTAACCATGGTCTGTTTAGCTTTGCCAGAACAGACCGTCTCAAGTACACTTAAGTGTTATAATTAAAGTCCAAGACCGTTTCGAGGTCTGGCTTGAGAAGTTTATTCCTGGATTGAAATTTGGCTTCTTTGTTTCCAGAATCATGACCCGGCATTCAAACTTTGGAACACCTACGTCTACCTTTTTTTTTCTCTCTTATCTGAACATCTCTGTAAAGGATCACTTCCCGTCAGAAGATTGTCAAATTAGATTCAAATTCCAGAGAGGAAAAAAACAACAACTAGGAACCAGAAATAGATGTCCACCCAGGTAGGCTCGATAAATCAGATCGAGTGCGCGGGCCAGTGAAGTTTGCTCGATATCATGGACTAGGAGCGAACGCCCTCGACTTCCGGTTTTGGTCGGGAACACGACTTTCCAATAACGCCGGCATCTGCCTACTGGCGGGTCTGCAGCACACCTCGTCCAGGTACCAACGTCGTCTGCTTCTCTTGTTTGTTTCTTATCTGCACGCGATATCTAAATATCTATCTCCGGCCGTGCCGGCTGTTAATAATGTCAGCGCTGTCTCTCTCTCCATCATGACCAATGTGAGGGACAAACGACAATGGACGGACATCGATTTTCTGTTAAACGAAATTTTCGTGCCAAATGAATTGCGTCACTTCTTTGTCTCCGTCGCTGATTCATCGGTTACCAAATGAGGGAGAAAAAAATTATGTTTTTTGTCTCGAGCTCTTGGGCTTGTTTAATTAAAAAAATTGTAAGCCGATTTTGTGAATTGGGTTTAATTGATCGTTATACTTGTTCTGGGTAAATTGGGACCCCCAATATTGTAAGGCCCAATTGGCCCACCGGGTAGTAACGACGAATTAATATTGCGATGATAATTCCACCTCTGCAGTGCGCTACACGATGCTGGTACAAATTGCACGGCGGCTCACTTTAGTTGCGACTTGACAAAAATTGAACGTAACTTTTATAAACAAATAATAAAAATTCGAAGTAACCCACTTTCCCCTATGGCGACTGAGCTAAAAACTCCTCTAATTAGATGCCCCTCATTAACGATCGTCGTCGGCCGTTTACGAAAGCCAACTCGACAACTTTTGAAGTCGCGTTTCAATTCGAAATTAATACCGAGTTATCAATCCACTGTGAAATCGTTTTGCAATAATTTTTCAATCGGATTTAAATTCAATCTCGGGGATCTTTGATCCGAAAGATTTATTCGTTTGTTTTTTTACAATCGTTGCCTGAAGAAAATAAGATTAATTGTGACTTTTTCGTGTTACAGGTTTTTGCGAAATTTTCAACTTGACTGGCTTGATGATTTTACATTAAAAATAATCAAGAAACTCGAACTGAAGAACCGAAATGCAAAATTTGCGTTTCTTACATAAAAGGAAAGGTATAAAAAATGTAATTTTAAATCCAAATCTTTTAAACAATCAAAATTAATGATCAACTTTTTGTTTTCAGTTTTGGATACGTTGTTTTAATAATTGTTGGAACTTCGATCAATTAACTAATTCAAGTTAATCTATTTCGCAGCCATTTTCCACCCACCATTTTCGTCATTCCCCTCTATTGTATTGCACGACCGCGGTCTGCTATTATTTTCCCCCTTTGAACTGGCTGCTATTAAAGTTCCCCCAAGACCCTACAATGCCGATGCCTTTCATCATGGCGTAAATGGCAATTACTCTGTTAGTTCAACTTATCTAAAAATCATCTAAAATAAAAACGAAATATCACAAAAATAAATGACAAAAAAAAAATTTAAAAACACTTGGAAAAACTTTTGAAATGATAAATTTTATGGAACTGCGAAAAAACAGTATCCTGAGTAAATTGTCATGTTAAAAGTGCATGCGGATTCTATATCCGCTCGTATATTACCGGTTGAGACAACAACAAAAATTGTAATCGTTATGGGGGAATAAAATCGAGGTGGAAAAAGCGCGGATGAGAGACACTGAAGGGCGACTCATCTTCTTATGATGCACTCGGCGATGCCTGGATCAGAGAGAGGCCCCGGCCGTGCGTGTGACAAGTTTTCGTGCGACGCGAATATCGCATTAATGTTTGCCAAAGCCCGCGACGAATCGGCGCTTCTCGCTCGTCTTGTATCCCGTCGCACAAAACATCTCCACTTTTGTCTCCTCCC
The DNA here is from genome assembly GCA_025266255.1 of Trissolcus basalis. Lineage (NCBI taxonomy): Eukaryota > Metazoa > Arthropoda > Insecta > Hymenoptera > Scelionidae > Trissolcus > Trissolcus basalis. The sequence continues at coordinate 5,450 of JAAMPD010001469.1, read as the reverse complement.
CCCTTGGGTGCGTTGTTGAAATCAATGTTGACGCGCCAAAAACTTTTTCTTCCTTTTTGTTTGTTGTTGTTCCTTGTCATTTTTATCCGCACCTTCTCCTCCCCCCCTGGTGCTTTTCACTTTCGTCGTTGTTTTCGCCTGACAGCTGTTTTATTATTTCATGAAAACGGAGTGTCCTCGAGCTCTTGCGTTATTGCTCGCAATAACGGGCTGGGTCGACACGGAATTGTACTTTCGGAAATAAGGACTTAAATTGTCAAGTTTATTTTTCAGCCGACGAGAGGATGATTCCTTTTCTTTTTTCTTTTTTTTTTTGTCGTCGCTCTTTCTCTTTTTTGTCGTGCGAATACGGGATTAAGATAATCCGTTCTTTCTGGCGGCCGTCGCGAAGCACCTGCCAAGCATCACTTGTACTCGATATCAACCATCGATGCCTGAAAAACATTTTTTTCCCCCTCTCATCTTTTATTCCCACCTTTTGCATTCGTATTCCATTTTTGTTCAATGAAATAAACATTTGCGAGAAAGGTTGCGTCGCAGCGCCATCTGCTGGAGTGTTTGTGTGGGATTCCCCGTTTTGTGTATCAGTAAAGGAGTGAAAACCACAGGGGTTATCGTCGTAATTTTGAAACAAATTGCGTGCAAGTTGTTTAGCAGTTTGCCGCGCGATCGTTTGGAGAATCGGCAGATTTGTTTTTATCAATCGATTAGATCGACGCGACAAATCATAAACGGCCGGACAGTCGTCTTTCGTAACAACATTCGGTGCGCCGATAAAATTGTCGCTGGCAAACCAGACCGATAAGAAAATCGACGATAAATAATATCTGCGCGCTCGAAGATAATGCAGGCAGCGCGCGAGCGAATCCGTTAGTTATCGGCGATGCAAAAATCGGTATCTGTCTCTATGCGCTCGGGTCGAAATTCTCCCGCGGAATATTAGAAAAATGAGGCAAAAAGGAAGGAGATCATAACGAGCAGGAGAACCGGTTTAGGGCGACCGCTTCCCGGACCTTCAGTCAGCGTGGATTAATAAATTTAATCGAGTGTCCTACGGCGCGCGTGTAACTGTAATTGGCCGGGCAGAAACACGCGGATTAGAAAAGCCGTTGTAGCGTCACGGAATTAGGCATCGCGAAAACCGCGCTGATTTATTCGCCGCGCGGATGATGTTGTTGCTGCCGCCGGTTTTTTTCCCATCGCGATTTCAGATTGCTGCGAACATCCCGACGTGAACTCTCACCTTTGATTCTGACTTATGTGAGAAGAACCGCCGAAAATCGGCTTACCGATCGTTGCCGATTTCGCCGATTTCTTTCGAAATTCAGTCGGCCCGACAGTCCCGCGATCTGCCCACCTCGATTTCCGTCCTGATCTTTGCCGATTGAACAAAAAATCTGCAAAAATCGACTGGGCAGAGATTTTAAGTTTGATATTTATAGCGAATGCGTTATGATTCTAGTAAATATGCAGATGAGAATAAGCGCCGCGTGTAATAGCCGTGTGCGTGCGCGCGTACAAGACTCGAGCGCGCGGTCAAGTGATTTTTGAATCGGCGAGACCGGGGCCCGTTTCTTCGCAACCGGTCGCCGAACCAGATCGCGGCGTTACGATAAATCTTAAGTAACGGGCAGGAAGATTTGCTGCCGGGTTCGCATTAACTTTATGTTTGTTTTCTAATTAACTTCGAGACCGTGGTGGCTAAGATCCGAGCGTGTCGACGCGCACAACTATTCTGTCGCGATCTCATTTCTAATCGTACTTCCCCTCTGACACAATCGCACAAGCGATTTGACGGTTTGTTAAGTCATCGACGCTTCCTGCATTGAAATTCGTCGTCGCAAAATAACCTCGCAACTTCTCACGCATTCCAAATTAGAATTGCAATTGAAAAGTCACGACGACTCTCGTTGCACTTTATTTCTATTTCTCTTTTATATTCCACGTGGACTGACATTGGAAACAATTTAAGAAACATTTCTAAATTAGTTTTAGTATATATTTTGTATCAGCTAATTTGATTTCAGTTATATAATTACAGTTTATTTACACTTGATTTATAATATCGACGATAAATTACATAAATTTGAATATAAAGTAAGCGCATATTGAAAAATATAAAATAAACATATATTTATGTATCCCTGTGGGATACGTTTCGACGTAAATAAGTTTCAATTTCATTCACTTTGAATGCAAATTTAAATTTTGAAGCTGAATTCATTGTTCCAAAATGATCTTGTTGCAAAGTTATCATTCGCAAGCTAAAAATAATAATGCTATTTGTTTGTATCATTATTTGAATGAATTTGGTTTCTTTTTTTTTGCACTGTCACGACGGACTTACGACTTGTAAACGATTGCCAACTATTTGATAAATTAGCATTTTTCATACTCCGACTCATCAACTGGCGATAATCCTCTGATAAATGGTTACCGATGCTAGGTAATAATCGTAACCCTCTTTAGGTGTGAAGTTGTTGAAAAGTTATTGCACTCGTTTTGCAATAGACCACTGAGCATTCTTTTACGTTTGCATATCCGAACGCTTTGCCATCGTTTCCAACAGTTTGCATAAAGAGGGAAAAAAGAAATAGCTCCGGTGGGAACAATTTTCTCATAACTTGTAATAAAATGTATCAAACATTTTTCGATCGTCGGATTATGCACCCGGATGCACCGTTATAATATTTAATAATCTTACATATAAAATTATAAAATCGCGCCAACTCGTAATGTATCAATATGATGAAGTGTTTTCGATAATAGTTCGCTCCGGTTGTCTATTTGGTTTTGTATCTCATCGAGTCCCGACGCAACATTTTTTTCTCTGCACTTGGATAATATCGTTTATTGCTTGGGAACGTTTGTTGCTCTGGCTTCACCGGATCCGATTTGTCATATTTTTCATCGGATTTCGATGCCCGATCAGAATCCGGTTATACGCACAAGATCTCCGTTATTACTGTTACTGACCCCGCGTTTGTTGCTCGGGGAACCTTTGCGAAAAGTATTTTCACATTATGAAACAAGTGTCATATTTAATTAGCTATAATTATTTAATTTATCGCCGAGAATGTCGTGAAAAATATTTTTTATATGTAAAAAAATGCTTGAGTTGTGAGAAAGGAAAAGATAAAAAAAAAAAAAGTAACAGGAGCCAGGTGTGGTTCGGAGTTGCAAAAATGAATAATTTTGCGCGAGTGAGAAATAGTTGAACAAACAACGAAACAACGCGTTTTATTAAATTGGTATTTTCTAAACCACGAGAGATACACTTTGAGATCATCCAAGGAACATGCGATAACGTCGGAATGCAGTTTGCGATCGAACTTTATCGTTTCATTTATATTTCTATTGGTATACTCATTTCGCGAGAGCTTGTAGTTTACGAGACTGAGCACCCGAGCTGCGACCTTCTTTTGATACTTTCAGGATTACTTTAATTGGTTTCTGAATTTTCAAACAATAATATGTCCCTCTCGACACCTTTAGCTTTTACATAATCCAAATTAAAACAACGACAAACAGCTTGTCAAGTCCAAAAACCAAAATCACGATCAAAAAACTTGTTCACACCGCCACCTGCCGGTGCAAAAATTGTATTCCAATGAAAACTAATACAAACTTTTGTTTCAGATGATAAAAATTGATACTGCTTGCGAGAAGGTTCAAGACAGCGCCACCTACCGGTGGGAAAATCGTAACTGAGATATCTATCAGGAATGAGCGGATATGAAAATAAATCGGACGGATTTTTTGCAGCGGTAGATTGAAATTTCATTGATTAAACAACCGGCGTTAATTGAACGTGGACATTAAATGTTGAATGAGATGGGAACACGGCTTGGCAACGAAATGACATCGTATAGGAAAGGGTGTGCTGGAAGGAATTAAATATGAATAAGTGAGGCGATCCGGTCCCTTTCTGTCGCGACCCTCGCAATGACGCCTATCGGTTTCGAGCGCAATTAGCGGCGTGCAATAATTTAGCCGAGCTCAATTAATGCATCTACGTTGTGTAAAGCGCCCGTGCGTGTACATCACCGGCCACGCCGACTGCGTAAGCGCGTATTAAAAGCTCGCGATCGGCGCTACCAAGTCCTGTCGTAATTAACTCACTCACAACCAACGCGCGTCTGTGTAAGTTACAAGCGCTTGTATTTGCAGTCGCACAAATACAACTTGCCTCTTAAAATTAAAGTGGCGTTATAATTTTTATCGTTACTTTTTATTAGTTTTTAATTAAAATTGAACTAAAGCCAATAGGCACTTCGATTACATACCTTCTTATTTATTCATCTATTCTATTTTCAATGTAAAAATGGATTAACCCAAAATGATGTTTGACTTTCAATTTGCTTTTCAAAAGTGTATCATACAGGTTTTGTAATTAAATATATTTTTTGTCGATTGTCGATGAAAAAAATTCGGTTTAGTTTGGTGACATAGATCTCTCTACGGTTGACAAAAAGTTTTGAGATGGTTGTAATTGAATTTTATCTCGGTATCAAGTTTTGAGAACAAAAAAATGTTGTCGCCTTGATTAGATTTATTAACACAACCGAATGATAAGCAAATATATGTAGATCAAATTGATCCTACATCCATCGTGATAAATTACGTTACGGCTCATCATAATGTTGCTCAATCATCAAGATTATATTTATGGCATGGAAACGTGTCCCCGTGAAATCTATCTTCATTAAATCCAGAATCATCTTCGTTTATTTTTCCATCTCGCGTAGAGGAATTTTTTTCGAATAAAAATCGTACAATGATGCCTCGCTTTATAATTATTATTTCTCAAATCGCCAGACACCCATATTTCATTCCGACTAACAAATAAATTGAACGGAATTATAATAAATTGAAAAAATAATCGCTCTTGCATAATAGGCCGTTTGAGAAAAATAGCCATCGTTAATTCGACTAATTATGGTAAATACTCGGCGCGGTAATGTAAGAAACGAGTCGGATGATCGGGTCTCGGCTTGTCGAAATGTGTAGCTCGCGACAATAATTGCAAACAAATCACAAACTTTAATGCGCCATTAATCGACGTTTCTGCATAGGGCAAAGCCGCGCGCGTTTTCATTTATTCTCTCACGCGCACGAGAGTCACGCGGCACGTCATCCCTTGATTTAAAACTACTTAATTAATTAAGAAAGCGCAAGGCACTCGGCATTTTTCCAACCGATGATTCATTTCATGACCGATCAAGGCTGCTCGCGATCGTTATTTTTTTTGAATAAAATACCACTAGATCAAAAAAATAACAAAAAAATTTGCAAAAACCGACATTTATCATTCTAATTTCTCTTCGACTTTTTATTACGTTTTCAAAAGTCACGATTTTTCCACCGGTAGGTGGCGTTGCAACAGAAAAAAACATTTCTCGCAAATGAAATAATTCATTTACTATTTTTTTTGTTATTATTGTTATTGC